>JAQQAC010003801.1:33337286-33371130 GCA_029783875.1 Phataginus tricuspis | reverse complement strand
GGGGGGGACGGCCCACCTACCAAGAAGCCCATGGAGGCCCCTGTCCTGCTCCCAGCACAGCCTGTAGCCAGTAGAGCTTGTGAGGAACGGGCCCTCCACCTTCTCCAGGATCTATGAAAAGGCCTGGCCCCCAGAAGGCAGGAAAGTGCAGGAAAGTCTAAGCCGAACAGACTGAGGGCAAGATATTCGTGGTGCAGGCGTTCGGCAGGAAGCTACTTCCAGCTGATGGCAGATTCGTAACCAAACCATTTTCTTTTCTTTTCTTCATTGCTTGATTGGCCTTAGGGAGGCTGGAAGCTCAAGTCAAATCCAGTGTTTTCTCGACTGGCAATAATCTGGGGCTACACCTGTCTCCCCAGGCTTACCAGCACCCCTCAGCTTGTGCAAACATGCCATTACAAACAAGTCATGGGCTGGGAATGAGAGCATGGAGGCTTCAGGGAGCACCTTAACAGGCAGAGGCTCTGGAACTCGGATCGCCGGGGCGTGCCGAATCCTGCCCGAAGGGCTCCGCCTGCAGGAAGCACAGCGGCCACCATCGGGTGTTTGCACTGTCAGGTCACAGCGGCTGTGCGGCAAGCCGCTCGCGGTCATTTGCAATGCTGGCCCTCCTGTGCCTCATGGGTAAAGGGCAACTGGTGGGGAGTTAATGGGCTTATCTGTCCAGACCACTATGTTGGTAAAAATGTGATTTTAATCATTTGATTTCATTTTTTTTCTCAAGAAAGTACAGATCTTTACTAGAGGTAAATTAATTATCCTGACCAGTAAGAGCTACAATTCTGTCTGAATCTGTGACTTCCCCACTTTTGTCATCTTATTCCCTTGAGCTTTGAAGAGCAGTCAAGGTGGATTAGGCACAGAACATTCTAGAAATGCTGTGAGAGGAAAAAGGTGTCACTGTGGATTAGTACAAACATGCTTCAGGGCCTCACTTCCATGAGTCCAATCAACTAGGAGGCCTTCTCTGAGGTGGAAGGATAGGCCAGAGTGGAGATTGAAGCTGTTTCCTCTCCTTGACTGAGGTTCCTTTTCTGCAGGGATGGGGTAATACACCTAAATACTGTGAATTCTTGAGTCTATTTGCCACTTAACACAGTGCTCTGCGTTCTGAGTTAACTCTCTCATCACACGAACACCAACATGTCCGGTCTCTGGCGGCGCGGTAAGGGGAGAGCGACTGGAACAGATGTGGCGAGGCGAAGAAATGAGAATAAAGGGGATCCTGTGCCTGAGAGCAAGGGACGAAAGTGATCGAATGAAGGGGGAGAATCAGCTCTGCCTTAGAAGGGGTGGTTTCTCAGCACCTGCGGCGGCTCCTGAAATGCCGATTCATCAAGAACAGGGAACATCTGGGGCTTCCGGGGGGCCCACCTTCATGCCCTCTGGATCTGAGTCTTACATTTTCTGGTTCCTGCTTTGCCAGCTGAAACTGAAAAATAATCTACACAAAAATGGCAATAGTTCAGATGTATGTTTGCCAAAGTGATTTAACTTAGACATTCTCATTAGTGATTCATAATATATTTTGACAGAGCTCAGTCCTTTAACATGCTTCTCAGGACGTAAAGCACCTAATCTACTTTGGGTCTTAAGCTGTCACCTGCCGCCTCCGCCACCCTCTCGGCGATGGCCCCCACGCCGTTCGTCATGTCTTTGAGGTGGTTCTCATGGAGCAGCTTCTGGGTCAGGTATTTTTCTCTCTTAATCTTGCTCTTCGTGCTTTTCGATACGTCCGGAATTGCGTATGAAATGAAAAATTTCACAGAGTAGATGACATGCTGAGGGAGAGAAGAAGACAGACGTTAATCACAAGGAACCGGAGGGGAACCGAGCTCCTCTCGGGGATGTGTGCCGGCCACGGAGGCCGCATATCCAGACAGGGTGGTGGGCATGCGACAGGCACACGCCCCCCTTCCTGCCAGGATGTGGCGCTGCCAAGGGGCTACATTTGTCACTTTATAAATTTGAAGACTTCTATCTGAAATGTGGAAAGAATATATCTAAGGGTCTGGTACGCATCACGATCTGACGTGCTGTGCGTGCCTTGTCTATCCGGCTCCCAAGTCTGTTCCCACAGGTAAGCACCACCCTCTGTGCGCGTTACACGTCCATCATTTTATTTTTGAAAAGTAGTTGAACAGAATATGTATATATCCCAAGATGTATTATTTAAGTTCTGCTTGATTTGAGCTTTATAAAGCCAGTATGATACTGTATAGTGTTTTGAAAATTGCTTTTTTCATTCAAGACCAGGTTTTAAGATTCATCCATGTTACTGTGCATAACTGCCATCCGTTCGTACTCAGTGCCGCATGACATTCTACTGTCCGAATACGCTGTAATTTATTCATTCCTCCATCAAAAGGTTCTAGGCTTGTTTGTAGTTTTTGTGTTGGAAACAGTGACGGTGTTGTACCTGGATCTGGAGGCCTGCCTGGGAGAGCTGCTCAGGAGAACGTGCCGCGGTGTGTGACCGCCTGGGCCCTCGGTCACCTGAACACTCAGTCTGACAAGAGCGTACCAAGCATTTTCCAAAGCAGTCACACCAGCTCACACTCCCACCAGCGGTGTGCGATGGTTTCAGTTCCTCTGCATCTGTGCCAGCTCTTGTTATCATCAGGCAATTTTTTAAACTGACACAGTGATTGTGAAATGGAGCTTCATTTTGGTCTTTCTTTGCATTTCTGAGGACTCATGAGGTCGAGCACTTTTATATATTCACTATTCAAAAAACCCCTGACCTAGCAAGGGGATAGAGGTAATTTGCAATAAATATGATGAAAAACCAATGAATTATACCTAATTTGCAATAAATATGATGAAAAACCAATGAATTATACCTGGTGTTTATAAGTGACACAGCTCTGGGAAAACAGTAAAGCAGAGTAAGAGTCACTGGGCGTGTTATGGACGGAGGTGGATTTTGCAAGGATTTAATGTAGTCTGGATATGCCTCATTGAGCAAAGGCACAAGGGGGTTAAGGGAGTGGCCAGCGCAGCATCCGGGTTGGGGAGACTGAGGGTGTGGTGATGACGCCGAGGCTGGGGCGAAGGGCCCAAGGCGAGAAGGGGCATGAGCGGGGTAACCGCGTGGCTAGATAGTGCAAGGTCTTGCAAGTCACTGTCAGGACCTTGGCTTTTCTTCTGACTCCAATACGAAGACAGCAGGGAGTCCAGTGGAGAGGCTGTCGCCCTATTCAGGCAAAAAGCGGTGGTGGTTCCAACGGGGGCGGGTGGCAGCCGAGTCGGTTAAGCAGTGCTCAGACTTGTGACGCACAGCGTTTTCCAAAGAACAGCCAACAGAACTGGGTGTGGGGTAAGAGGGGGAGACAAGGACTCCGAGAGTCCTGGCAACTGGTGAGACGGAACTGTCAAAATTGTGAGAACACAGGTGACTGGATGGAGCAGATGTAGGGCAGGGTGGGGAGAACAAGGGGGTCTGAGAAGATATGGGCACGGAGACCTATGTCAGCTATGCAGGCAGAAAGCTCAAGCAGACACTGATTCCTGGCTTGCGGGCAGCAGAGAGGTGTTCCGGACGCCCGTCTGAGAGTCACTGGCACATAGACGGCATTTAAGCCAATGGGCTGCAGAAGGTCACCAGGCTGCGAGCACAGGGAAAAGACGAAGGCCCAGGAACAACCCCCCAGGGTCATTAAGGAGAGGGAGGACCGATGGAGAAATGAGAAGGGGCTGCCAGGGAGGCAGCAGGAAAAGCAGAAAAGGGTATGTTTTCCTGGGAGCCGAGGGAGAAAGAGCGAGGACGTGAGCAGCCGGGCCAGACGCTGCTGCTGAGGCAGGCATCCGAGCGGCGGTGGCTACAGGGAAAAGAGGCAGAAGCGGACGTCTAGGAGGGAGCGTGGCTGGGTCCTCTCTCCTGCTCCTGAGGTAGACGGTGTTTGGAGGTAAGTGGGTTTTCTGGTCACACCACCCTTACGTTTCCGTGGGACGCGCTGTGGCACGATGTCGCCTTTGAACACGTACATCGCGACTCAGGCTGCACGTTCTGAAAAGATGTTTGCATCTGCATGTTATGAGTGAGGCTGGCTTATCATTTCCTTTCTCTTTCAATTTCTTGTCTGATTTAGGGATCTAGAAGGACTTGGAAATATTTCCTTTTTCTGCTCTCTGGAGGAGTTTTGTGTAAGACTGAAATAATCTGTTCTAGGAGAACTCTCCTATAAAACCATATGGCCTGGTGTTTAAATTGTGGAAAGATTTTTCTCAGAGTTTTGCTCTAATTGTATGGAATTACCTTCTTTAGCATTTTGATGATACTAGACTTTCCTCATCTGGCCTCCATGTCACTGTTAAAAAGTCTGCTCTAATTCTGATTTTAATCATTTTGGTCGCCTGTGTCTTTTCTCTGGTCACTTCCTGGATCTTGTCTCTGATGCGCTGTGTTTTCCTTACAGTGAATATGAAGCGTGGATTTCCTTGGTATCTCTTGTGCTGTCTGCTTTGCGAACTGATATCTTTTATTTATTCTGGAAAAATATTAGCTATTAACTCTTCAAATGTTGACTCTTCTCCATGATGCATTTTTTTCTTCTATGATTTTTTTGAAAGTTAGTCCTTCTCATTCCATCTTCTACAGGGCTTAAAACCTCTTTTTAAAATTTGCATTCCCTTATTTCCTGGTGTATGTTTGGGCTAGCTTTTTCAGACTTATCTTCTAATTCACTAATTCTTCAGATTTGCTTTGACTTCTATTTAATCCACATGTTAATTTTTTTAATTTCAACAACTCTATATTTGCTTCTAAAAGTTCTGGTTATTTTTCAAAAATTGCCTTGTAATTTTTTTAGTTTCTTATTGCTTGCTCTTTTTTGACTGTCATTTATTTAAATGTTTTCAACATATAGTTAATTTATATTCCTGATGTGATCATTCAAACTCCCAAATTCAAGAGCAAAGCAAATACTTCCTGCCTCAGCTGTGTGGCCAGGACAGGCCGTGTGCCATCGGAGTGGCCAGTGGGCTGAGGGTGGAAGTCTGCTTTCGGCTGAGCATTTTCTTTCCGGACAAAAGGAACAGGTGTAGCTAGAACTGCCCTCCACCTTCTTCCTGCCTGGAACATAAACGTCTTAGCTGGTGGTGGCTGTCACATTGCAACTGTAAGGTGACAGGCAGTGAGAGTGAACCTAGGGAACCAGGGCTACAGTCCTGACATCAGCAGCCGACTCAAGAGAACCACCTACTTCGAGTGACCTTTGTTATGTGAGGAAAATCAGCCCTTAGGGTTTAAGCCACTGGAGACGGGCTTCCAGAATTCCAACCGACCACATCCATCAGGCAACCTTGGAGGCTCTGGAACGTGGTAGTGATGATTCACACAGTGTAAGAGGTAATGTTGGCTAGATCAATTTCAAATTTATAGCTGCCTTAGTCATTTTCCAGAGCTAGTTAATTTTAAGGATATAAAAAACTATTATAGGGGCTCAAGATGGCAGCATGAGCAGGGCGGCGGAAATCTCCTCCCAAAACCATATATATTTTTTAAAATACAACAAATACAACTATTCCTGAAAGAGAGACCAGAAGATACAGTACAACAGCCGGGCTACATCTACATCTGCGAGAACTCAGCATCTTACAAAGGGGATAATACTCCATTATATGAATATACAACAGGTTTTTTCATCCTTTTACCTATTGAAGGCCATCTTGGTTGCTTCCAATTTGGGGCAATTATGAATAAAACTGATCTTAATATTAAAAAAACTATTATAAGAAGGTATATTGTGAAAATGAAATAAAAATAATAAGAAGAATAAAAGTTTCTCAAGGACAGAGAGTGCCTCTTATTCATCTTGACTAAGCCCTTTTATAGCTTAACATGCAGCCCAGGGGCCCCAAATAAAAAAGCCATTAATACTGAATTGAAAGGAACTGAATTTCCCTAGCACACAACATGCATTGAAACTTTTAAAGTACATAACCAACGTCATTTAACTAATGAGAACATTTTGGGTATTCTCAAATTTGATTAATAAATGTCCTAATATAATTACTAGCAAGAGATAAGATGTATGATACATTTCAGGTCAGACCTGATGACAACACCAGTAAAAGGTCCGCGAAGACCCAATACCTTACAAGCCATCTCAGAGCACATGGTACCTACCTCCATGACAATGATAAAGGCCAGTTTAGCTGCGATCACATGCCAGTAGTAGATGTTGTGTTTATACTCGTGTGGGTGTCCGGGAGGGTACCGGAAATCACGATACCTGGGAAAACACAGAGGGTTATCAGAAGAGAGAGATGTCATATGGGGGGCCCACCCCCGGCATAATGCACACAGTGGGGTGGGGAGGGGTGTTTCTGAGAGACCTGGGATGCAGATTCCCTGCCCCAGGGTGCAGGAAAAACACCGTGCTTTAAAGTGTGGCTAGACTTTAAGTGAAAAAATCTGGTTTTTAGAACTAATGCACCCACCCTTTGGTGGGGAAATGGCTAGAATTCTCCAGATCAGAGGTCTGGTGAGCAACACTGTTTGAACTCCTTCCGCACATTGACAGCGACGCAGGGGTTGGGGCACAAACACCAGTTCCTGCCCCGCCCCTGCCCACAACCGACATGCCAGTCAGAAAGCACTTTTGGGCACAGCTGCCCTTAAGTGTGAATCCAGTTGCCACCAACCCCTGGAGAGGACATGCTGGCCACCACTGCTCCAGGGGCACCAGTCCAGAGACTGCAGAGGTGGGGCTTCCCTCCAGCCAGCGCTTGCTGCTAGACCAACTGCTGCTCCCACAGACCCAGAGCCAGCTGCAGGGGCAGGTCTGTCCCTGGAGACAGCACCTGGGCCAGCTGCCTCCTCGCCAGTGTGGACCCCATCAGTGTCCACTCAGGAGCACCACCGATTGGCCCCCCGACCATACTTCCTCAAAATCATGCTCTGAGAGACCTGACACCAGGCCACCCATGACTCATTCTGGTAATAAAACTGAACTGGTAATCAAAAACTCCCAAAAAACAAAATTCCAGGCCCAGATGGCTCAACAGATGAATCCTACCAAACACTTAAAGAAGAGTTGATACCTCTCCTACTGAAACGATTCCAGAGAACTGAAGAGGAAGGAAAGTTTCCTAATTCATTCTAAGAGGCAAATCACTGGTGCCAAAGCCAGGCAAGGATGCTACAGAAAGAGGGAATGGAAGACTGATATCCAGGATGAGCAGACATGCACGGATTCTCAATAAAATATTAGCAAACTGGATTAAAAAATACATTAAAAAAGATCATTCATTCATCCCAGGGTTGCAAGGATGGTTCAATATCCACAGATTAATCAGTGTGATACACCACATTAAGAAAAGCAAGGATAAAAACTAAATGCTCATCTCAATAGATCCAGAGAAAGCATTTGACGAAGTTCAACATCCGTTCATAAAAACTCTCAACAAAGTGGGTATAGAAGGAACATATGTCAATTTAATACAGGCTATATATGATACATCCACAGCTAATATCATACTCAATAGCAAAAAGCTAAAACCTTTTCCTCTAAGACTAAAAACAAGGATGCTCACTTGCACCACTTTTGTTTGACATAGTCCTAGAAGTTCTAGCCTCAGCAATAAGACAAGAAAAATAAATAAAGGCTTCCACATTGACAAAGAAGTAAAATTGTCACTGTTTACAGATGACATGATACTATATATAGTAGACCCTAAAGACCCCACAAAAAAAACCTTACTGAATAAATGAATTCAGTAAACTTGCAGGATACAAAATCAATGTACAGAAATCTGTTGCATTTTTATATAAAAATAATGAACTAGTGGAAAGAGAAATTAAGAAAACAATCCCATTTACAATGACATCAAAAAGAATAAAATACCTAGGAATAAATCTAGCCAAGGAGGTGACAGACCTTTGCTTTCAAAATTGTAAGACACTGATGAGTGAAACTGAAGATGACGTAAATAAATGGAAATCTATCCCATGCTCATGGATAGGAAGAATAGTTAAAATGGCCACATTGCCCAAAGCAATGTACAGATTCAGTGCAATCCCAATCAAAATACCAATGAATGGCATTTTTCACTGAACTAGAGCAAATAATCCTAAAATTTGTAAGGAACCACAAAAGCCCCTGAATAGGCAAAGCAGTCTTGAGAAAGAGGAACAAAGCTGGAGGCACCTCAACCCCTGATTTCAAACTGCCCTACAAAGCAGCAGTAATCAAAACAATAAGTACTAGAAAAAGAACAGATATATGGACCAACAGAACAGAATAGAGAGCCCAGAAATAAACCCACAAATATATGGCCAATTTATGATAAAGGAGGCAAGAATATAAAAATGTAGAAAATACAGTCTCTTCAATAAATGTTGTGAAAACCAGACAGCTTTGTGCAAAAGAATGAAATTAGATGTCTTATACCATACATAAAAATAAACTTAAAATGGATTAAAGACCTAAATATAAGACCTAAAACCATTAAACTACTAGAAGAAGACATAGATAATAAACAATTGAACATCAACATTAAAAATTTTTTTCTGGGTACGTCTCCCAAGGCAAGAGCAAAAATAAACAAATGGGATGACATCAGACTATAAAGCTTGTGCACAGCAAAGGAAGCCATCAGTAAAATGAAAAGGCAATGGGCTGCATGGGAGAATGTGCTTGCCAATGATCTACCTGATAAAGGCTAATACCCAAACTATATGGAGAACTCATACGACTCTAACAACAAAAAACAATCAGATTTAAAAAATGGGCAGAGGACCTGAATAGACATTTTTTCTAAAGAAGACATACAGATGCCAATAGGCACATGAAAAGGTGCTCGACATCACTAATCATCAGGGAAATGCAAATCAGAACAGTGAGATATCACCTCACACCAGTCAGAATGGCTAGTATCAAAATGAAAGAATTATTTTGAAAAGATATATGTACCCATATATTTATTGCAGCATTATTTACAGTAGCCAAGACATGGAAGCAACCAAAGTGTCCATGAGTGGATGAATGGATAAAGAAGATATGGTACACACACACACACACACACACACACACACACACACACACACACGCACACAGAGGCATATTACTCAGCTGTAAAAAAGGAAAGAAAATTTTGCCATTTGTGACAGCATGGATGGACCTGGGGTATTATATTCAGTGAAATAAGCTAGTCAGAGAAAGATGAATACCATATGGTTTCATGTGCATGTTGAAACTGAAAACAAAGCAAATGAACAAACAAACAAAATAGAAATAAAACTCATAAACACAGAGCACAGATGATCGGTTGCTATGGGGTAGCCAGTGGGGTGTGGAGACAGGTGAAACAGGTGAAGGGCAGAAAGGTACAAACTTCAAATTAGTTACAGGGTCAGAAATACAGCATGGGGGATGTAGCTCATGATATGGTAATATCTTTGTCAGATGGTGACAGATGGTAACTATCTATATCATGGTGAGCATGTAGTGATGTAGATAATTGATGAATCACTAAGTTGTTCACCTGAAACCAATATAATATTGTATATAAAGTATATTTCAATAAATAAGAGTATAACTAAAACAATTTAGCGTATTTTCAGAAGCATGTTTATAAATTCATTTCTATAATGGTATCATTAGGGTTCACTCAGCTACGGGCTACGTGTCCCTATAGAGAGTAACCTGCCTGCTGTAAGTTTCTCGACTAATTTCCCGTGCAACGGGCCACACGCTGCTGCTTCCCTGTACCTCCCTCGGGTGGCACACTTCTGATTTGCTGCCTGTAACCCACTAGACCCAGGAGAGTTCAATTACTCTTTAGTGCAAGCGGAGTCCATGTGGGATTCTGAAGAGGCTCTACTCTGTGCAACTTTAAAACATTGATTTGGGGCTATTTCTGGTTTCTTGGTTGCGTTGTTGAGAATTTGACTCAGAGAAGGCTTTGAGGAGTTGGGTTAAAGGAATGTTAAAGTCTCCTTTGGGTTTAAGACCCTGGGTGATTAGAAAACCCAAAACACCCAAACTCTGCGACCTAGGTCAACCAACTTTACCAACCTGTAATTTAGTTGATGCAGACCACCCACAGTCGATCCTACCAATCACGAAAATTGATGCAAGAGCTTTGGGATATTCGCAGAGAATTCTGTTAGGCTAGGCCAAGTAAGGGAGCGGGTGTGTCGCCATTCGGTATCATCAGGTTGTGCTTGAATAACACATTCAGTCATAATAGAATTATTTTGCTTTTCAGAACTCTTGGTTTCTTCATTTCTAACATATAAGACTTTTCTCCTGAGTCAGTCTCCCTGTAATCATTAGAAACTCTCATCTTTACATCTTGTTTCACGGTTTGATTTGAAAGTTCTAGCCCTAGTCTTTATGAAGTTTTGGATCTTATCCTTTTTTAAGTTTGGCTGAAAAGAAAGTTAAAATCTCTCTAGCAATTTTGAGTGACACCAAATAGAATTATATTACAATAAAAGTCCTTTAAAAGATCAGGTGCATTTTGAAGTGAACACTTACCTGCACGTGGTATGGTTTCCAAGCCCAGAGTACGGGTTGCCCCTGCTCTTGTCTCTGAAGTCTGCGACATTGAAGAAGGAAAGGGTATTGTTGATGTATCCGTCCATGGTGGGGCTGGCGTGGTCCCCGTAGGGAGGGACAGAGAAGGACCAGTAGTACACCAGGCGGGGGATCATGTCTGATGTGAAGGCGATGATCATGGCCTGTGTTGGGAGGGAAACAGTAAGGGCAGCATTAACTTGGAGCATCGCAGCTGTGTGGTTAACAAATGTGGCAGGATTATGTTTGCAACGTTTTGATTTTAACTTGTTCATAAACCTTCATTCTTTCCTGCCAACCGGATATACAGAACGTCCTAAGATCTTGGACAGCTGCTTTAGAGCAGTCGCTTTCCTTTTGGTGCGTGGTTCTAAGGGAACGTCCGGACGCCCACAGGTAGGTCCAGAGCAGAGGCCTGATAGTTGCCTGTCATGTTTCTTGAGTGCAGTTAGAATAACTAGCGAACTGTGGGTAACTAAAGAGCTGCCTGCATATTATGTGTAAATTATATTAAAAAAAAATTTAGAGTACAACTAAATTCAATCAACCTTGGGGCTCTACTTGATGTAATTTTAATCTTTTATGGTTTAGAAGGCCCTTTTGTATGTGTAATACTAAGGTTCCTATTTAGAAAATAACTTGGATTTATATAATTCATTTGTAAATAATTAATACAAACTTTTAAATCACTTACCTTTTAAAAATAGAATGTAAAGTGCATAAAATGTTTTCCTTGATCTACACAAAGTAAATAGCAGCCTTCAAATTCATACTTTTTTCCCTATAATATCTTGCCTTATTTAGACAAGTCAAACCATACTCTATTTTAAACTTTCAGTATATGCTTATGTATGTTGCTTCATTGAATAGAAGAATTTTTTAAAATTAATTTTAATAAAATGTAGGCAGCAAGAAACTATATTGGGGTTGTTCCATTCATGCAATCAAGCCATGATGTCTAGTTTGTTAGATCTATAGGGTCTGAGCCTCTACACTTCTGAAAGGTTAAACGGATAAAGTCATGAGAACAATAAATTATCAAGTAACATGAAGAAAGTTTAGTGAGTCCCCAGATTAAATGAATAAGTATGGGTCAATCTTAAACTTGAGTGTGTCAGGCAGACATGTATTAGGATGAAGAGCTATTATGAATTACATGAATTTTCTCTAAAATTCTTCCATCTGGGCTTTAAACTCTCCAATGTGTAAGACTGGTTTGAAGGACGGAGAAAGTAAATAATCTATTTTAATCCAAATTCTATGTGAATAAGCAAAGCTAAATGATTCAGTCATTTACTGAAGCAGAAGAACAGGCATGTTTTTGGTACAACATGAGTTTTAACAGCATTCGTCTGAACATATGGTTTGAACACAGCGAGGCCGTGAGCCAACGAACAAGAGCTCAGGCAAAGCAGGAAAAAACGACGTGTCTCTGAAGTGTGTGTGTGTGTGCGTGTGTGTGTGTGTGCATACACACACGTCTGCCTGCCTGTTGGTGGTAGTTAAGAGGTAAGAATGTGTTACTTTCTCCAGATTTCAATAGATTAAAATTTCCTATTATCATTTAACTTAACTATAGCTTTTTAGGGAACCACCTGTGGTTTTCCTCAGGAAGCCACAAAAATTCCACCAAGGAAGGTAATTCTGTCACCTTCTGACAAGGTACCTTCCCTCCCAGACCAAGCTGTGTTGAGACACTGCACGAGTACAAATGCAATGTGCCTCACTGCCCACGCTGTTCCCAACCCAGCTCTCCATTTACATCAAAACACACTGAGGCTGGTCTTCAACAGCCCCCGCTACGAACGATACAACAGTATCAGTGCAGGTGCACACTGAACCGGCAGCTTTAAAATGAATGATTTTATCCCAGACTCTTGCTTGGTGTCCATTTTCGTTGCTGGTGGCCATTCTCCCCTTCCTACAGTTAAAAGGGCTATTATGGACTAGGTCCTTTTTGTACATGTTAGATTGCAGAGGCACACATCAGGCCTGTTTAATTCTTACACGCATGTGCACAAACATACACGGACCTACATCTTGGTTGCTGTGACAAATCCTGACACCACAGAAAAAGAATTGTCCAAGGTTTAGTCACACACACACATGTGCACACAGCGTAGCCTATGAAGCACGGCAGTTCTCCACCCGTGCCAGGGGAGTGGAGCATTGCGGCGTGCCAGGGAAAGGCGCCTGACACAATCGCCAGAATCCCGGAGGCCTGGGGAGCGTGAGTCGTTTGAATTTCTGGTTGGCTGAAGGCCTAACAAAACCCCTTTTAGTCTCAAACCTTGTTGCTAAGACCTTCCTAAAGCCTGCAAGTCCACATCGCACCTTGCCGCACGTTGTCTAGCCTGCTGAATGTGACAGACTCATTCTTTCAGGACTGGGGAACTTGAAAGGTCTCAGTGCCGTATTTCTGAGCCTCAGACTTAGTTTCGCGGCACAGTGGATGTCGAAGGGGCCCCTTGGGTGAATGGAAGCAGACACGACGTGCAGCTCCTTTGTGTGTATGATCTGCAGCTTTCTCCCAACAGTAGGACAGCCTACGATTCAGGTAAGCTGGGGATTCTTGGTGAGTAACAGCTGGGTTCCAGGTAACTTGTTTTATTGTATAAAACTGTAACTATGGTCCAGACAGTGACACGTACACATTGTAAAATTCTTGTACCCTGTTTAGATACTTGTCAAAGTCTACACAGAGTCACTGGCAATAATGGACTGTGACGATGATAAGACAGCAGCAGCTCGTATTCCATGAGGACCTGGCCCTGTGCATTCCATGCAATAACTTACAGAATACCTTAACTGCCCTTTGTCATACATAATATTCTTAAAATATGTGATGGGGAATTATTTGATTTCCAAATGGTGAGATGAAGCTCTGAGGTGGTAGGGCCTGACTCAAGGTCGCACAGCTGGGCAGCTGCAGGGCTGGGAGCCGGAGTGCGGGCCTGACCAGGGTCTGGTGCCCAGCAGCCTCCCTCACACGGGAGCCTGACCACAGGCACTGCCGAATCCTGTTCTGGGGACTCAGGGCAAGTGGGGCTTGATTTAGAAATTAAAATTTATCATTTTTTTAGGGGCTGTCACCTGGGAGTGAATAGGCAGTGAAACTGGAGGAAGCAGCCCCGGGTGTGGGGCGTTCCTGGGGAAGGTGGTCCCCACTGGGCTGCACGGGAATAGCTCTGCCTGGGGGTTCTCTGTGGCCTGCACAAAAAGGAGACTGGTCCAGAATCAGTGCATGTGAACTGAGTCGTGTTGCCTCACAGCTGGGATGTGTGTGGGATGTGCCAGGACCAGGGGCGGGGCTGGAGGAGACCAGACCCACCCCGAGCCCACCTCCCTGCAGAACGCCTGCCCTGGGAGACACGGAGGGCAGCGCTGGATGGGAACGCACCACATGGGGCTACTTCGTCACCAAATAGCTCGTATTTTAAGTTGATAGTTTGGGATATATAGTAAAATATGTTGGAATGAATGCTCCCATTTTAGGGTCCTTAAACACGAAGTGGAGAGATTTCTATCTCCATTACAAAAGTGCCACCTGACAGCTTCTAGAGTCACATCAGGGTTAAAAGAGAGTCCTTAACAATAGGTATTGTTATAACTATTACCATGTTTCTATTGAGTTCCAGCAGCATTAGTATATGTCATATATACACACACTTCCTTATATACTTAGGTATCTTACATATTTGTAAACTTACATTAGTATGTACGATATCTGTATCTCAGCAGCTGCCTCGGTAAGAGGACTTGACTTTGTAAGTCATGAATAATAATTATAAACAGTTAAAATACATTGACAAATAATAACAATTACAACTATACAACTATGTTGTCTACATGGATGACAGTATTGGCATCCTGACACTTAAAAAAACAGCAGGCACCTGCTCCCTCAGCCGGTGAAGCTGGCGCATCTGGGCTTCGGGGCCACCGCCCATGGAGCCAGGGGTACTCACATTCGTCACCACCGCCAGAATCGCTATCCCTTGCATGATTGGCTGCCATGCTCCGATGTCCTGGGCTTTCTCTGGCACCATGCGTCTATACTGGGTAGTCAGTTTCCACGCGTCCACTCTTATTTCCAAAATATTGTTCACCAGAGCCAACAGGGGGGCCAGTGGAAAAGAGGCCACAAACAAGGTGACGAACCCAAACTGAATAACTGTCAATGGAATGGACACACATCACAGGGTGGTGGACGGATGAAAGGACAACATATTTTTCTTTACTCTTGTAAAGAAAGAGAAAGGCAAACAGCAAACTAGACCCCAAACAGGAAAGCCATCCGCGGCAACAACAATGTTTGACAGTGAGATAATCCAGACAAAACACAAATATGAAATCTCTGGGAGGAAGACCAGCCACGGTCTGTTTCTTTCACATGGATACATGTAATATGAGTAGTATATTTTATAACCTTTAATCAACCAAAGTATTTGCTGGTAATAAACTCGGGACACTCTAAGCACATTATTCATTATCAACTTAACTCATTCTCAGTGTTGAAATAATAGAATGTTGGAAGATGACAGATGATTAAGGATTGAAATAAAGAAAAAATATTGTGATATACCTAACAAGTTAAAAAGAAATGAGGAATGTACTTTTGGGAAGGCTAAGCTTAGAGAATGTTGGAGGAAATATGCTGAAAACAGGCAAATGAGCAAAAGCGCCCCGGCTGTGAACACAGGTGTGGCCCACGCACAGAGTCTGTGACGTTATTATAAATCACAGAAAGGTGTGTGATAAAAGTGTCTCAACCTTAACAAGTCAAAATACAGTCTTTTTTTAGGAAGTTTATCTTGAAGCTGCTGCAGTCTCTGTGTACATGGTAAGTCAGAATTCAAGTAGAGGCTTAAAAGTTGTTTTCTCATTGTAATTATGTGGAGTCACTGTAGGTGGGGCAGCAGGGATTTGGGGTAAACAGCACCACAGGGAGGTAGAGGCCAGAAACCTAAAAAAATCTTTCCTCCTACCTGACAAACCTTTAAATAAAATATACAGGAATGGACCTAAGAGTGTGGGTGAGGGGGAATTTGTCAGCTTCTGTAAGGTTGCTGGTCGATAAGGAGCAGGAACCACTCTGCCTGTGACGGGCAGGACTGTGGAGGGTGGCTAGATAGGAGAGGCTGGCATATGCACCCGATCCGAGAGGCTGAGGTGAGGGGCGGGAGAGCAGACAGGGTGGAAGGTCTGGCAGGTTCAGAGGCCAGGGAGACAGACGAGGGCCAGGGCCGCACTGTCGCAGGGTCAGGGGCCCCTGACCCTAAGGGACTTGTCCACCCGCAGGGGCAAGAAATACAAACGTGTGGAGTGGCTGTGGCGACCTGCATGTGTGTCCTAATGAAGGGGCCACTCACAGCCCCTGCTGGGTGAGGGCCCAGTGTCGCCAGATCTCCTTTTACTCAAGAGAGGCCAGAAATTTAGACTGTGTCAGCAATAAACTCAGTTAATAAGTCCAGAAGAGAAAAGATACTATTTATAATGACAACAAAAGCACAGACTATTTAGGAATAAATTACTGAGAAATGTTAAGAGTGTTACTAAATGGATTAAAAAAATAAAGAAAAATGATGATGAGTGAATGAATGGCAGGAATGTGCCCCAGTCTCATTAGACAGCCTCAAGTCTGGGAACATATCAAATTTTTTCTCCAAAATATAATTTAGAATTCTAATGTACCTTTAGTTAATAATCCCAAATGGATTTAAGGGGGAAAAAAAAGCTGAAAAGTAATGCTAAACTCTTCAGGAAATGTTCTCTATACAAGTAAAAGTAAAATAATGCGGAGGGATGTTTGAACTGACAGCATCAGGTTCGCCCTGAACGAGGGCGCAGTGAGTGAGACCAGCTCCAGGAGATGCTAATGTGTCCGTGGTGCTGCAGGACCCGCAGCGGGTCCGAGCTTCAGACCGACACACAGCACGACCTGCCAGGACAGATGCCGACATTCCTGGGATTTGGGCGTGTTGTAAAAGTGACACATCAAACCAGTGGGTTCAAGTACTGGAGCAGTTAGCTACCTCAATGGAAAAACTGGTATGGAGTCCTCGCATGAACACCAAAATAAATTCCAGATGGATTAAAAATTTTCAGTTAAAAAACAAAGCACCAGGAAAACCCCACAGGGTCTAGTCTGTTCTGATACCCCTGTGAGAAGAACCTTCTAAACAACCTTTGAAACCATATAACAAAAAGACCTACGGTCCAGCACGGCAGAAAGCACCGCCGTGAAGCCGGAACCGTCCCTGCCTGAGCCGCCTCCGTGGCCTGTGCCACCCTGTCCCTCCCCGGCTTTCTCCGTCACCTGCTCTCGCGGAGCGGCCGCTCCCCCCTCAGAGCTCTCGTCCCGCTCGCTGACTGCTGGCGGCTGCGTATTCCGAAGCCAAAGTCCACCTTCAGTCCTTCCTTACCTGATTACTAGGCAGCTTTTAATATGGCCAACATTCCCCTTTCTGAGGAATGCTTCCCCCTTGACTTTTGTTTTACTTAATTGATTTTGAGAATCCAAGGAAGGCAGGACTGCCTGTGTTTTCTGTCTTTGGAGGCCACCTCGCTGTCGGGCCTCTTGCCCCTCCGCCACAGTCCTAGCAGTGAGGTGGGGCCTCGTCCTCTGAGTCCACGTCCACGTCCCTCTCAGGCAACACCACCGCCTTCTAAGCCTGGACACAAATGTTCTGCTCGGCTGCCCTCTCTCTTGGCGCTCTCGTGTGCTCCGAGGCCATAAACGCTGTTTTCCCAGGGCCCCGTCATCAGTTGTCTGCCTGGCAGATCCACCTACTGGACGTCACCTCTCAGATGTCCCACCAACACCTCACCCTCACCGAAGCGTTCCTGGAAACTGGCTCTTCTCCGTGTATTCCTCCCTGCCTGTTCCAGCTCCAGGAAGTCCCAACAGGGCTGCTCCTTCCCCGCCACACCTGCCACCTCTTTAACACTGAGCCAGTCTGCGTCCCTTCACTCTGTTCCTGTGCCCACAGCCTCCGCTCTGGCGTGGGCCCCTGGGGTAGCCTCCTGAAACAGCCTCCTCCCAGCAAATGGAGGCCCACCTAAAACATTATTCTTCTATTCTGCTGCCAGAACTATCTGATTTCTTCAACATAAACATTATGCAGTTCCTCTGCTTATAAGTATTTCCGTGTGTCCTGTTTAAGGATAATAGTCAAGTCTTGGGCCAAGCACCCATCATGACACAGCCCTCGCTTCTTGCTATCCCTCCCCTGTGGATCCTTTATTCTAACCACACTTGGCACACCATTCTTGCTGTTTTATGCCTTTTAAACTTTGAAACTTCTCTGTGTGAAATGCCCATTCCCTGGAGAGAAGCAGAGCAGAGATGAGAGCTTCAAGGACGACAGCCCCGCATCCTAGAGAGTGAGGGGCCTGGGTGTGGAGGAGGAAAAGAAGAGGTGGTGCAAGGAGTTGTTGAGGAAGAGCTGATGTTAATCACAGTAAATCAAATGGAGAAAATAATACACGGAGGTCAAGCTAACGATGGAAGGATGGAAGAGGGCAATCAGGGCCGGGTTCGTTGCTTCACTGCTCGGCATCTGCGGCACCGCCCACTGGCAAGGCGTCACCGCGTTCTGGAGAGACTGCTGGCCGTGCTGGTAGGGCCTCCAGATTTAAGACCGACAGAATACAGCTGACTCTTCAACAACACAGGGCGTAGGGGTGCTGACACCCTGCATAGTTGAAAATCTGCATATAACTTTTGACTCCTCAAAATATAACTTCCTGTTAGCCCACTGTTGACTGGAAGTCTAACTGATAATGTGAGCAGTCTATGAATATACATTGTGCATATTACATGTTTTGCATGCTCTATTCTTACAATAAAGCTAGAGAAGAGAAAATGTTTTTCAAATTGTCACAAATCTCCAAAAATTTTTCCAATAGTTACTGGAAAAAAAATCCACATGTAAGTGGGCCCATGCAATTCAACCCATGTTGTTCAAGGGTCAACCGTATTTCTCTTATGTCCCGCATCTGAGAGCTCAGAAGTCAGGACCATACACTTGGGGAGGCAATTTTGGTTAACACCTCAGGGTTATGTTAATAATCTCAAAGAACAGTAGGGAATTCACTCAATAAAATAAAAAAGAAATTTCACTAAAAATACCCCCAAAATGCCATACAGGATTTGGGGGGGGTGGTTGGGACGATGTAGTGTGAACCCGACAGCAGCTGCTCATGTGCTAGAGTCTGAGCTCACGTCCATTACATAAACAGTCATGATTTGGTCCAGGCAGGGCTGCACCAGCCAAGGAATGAGAGGCGCCGAGGCACTGGGAAATTCTAGCTCCCACAGACTTCAAAAAACAAAGGCAGATTTCACTCTGGTGTTGAATACAGAATAAAGACTGCCCACTCTCAGAAGTCGATTGATTTTTCTAAAGTACTAGTATTATCCAGGTAATAGGAAAACAATTTAATAAATATTAAACAAATCTGTTTGTAACAGCTGTATTCCATTGTTGCTTGCAGGGAAGGGTATGGCCAAATTATTTCATCAGCTATTATTTTAATGAGACTGTGAAACTCTAAAAGTCATGTCAACTTCTCCCTAATGCATGAGCATGTAACTTTTCCTCCGAATGCTATTAACTATGTAAAAATAACTCTTTTTTCCACTGTTTTTTTGTGTGTGTATGTGCTAAAATAACAAATGATATTGTACCCCAAATGTTCCTGTTATTATTGCTGATAATAGCTCCAATTAGAAATATTTACAATTATGACTCATTTTGGAATAATAGGTAATTGTCCTGCAGTCCATCAGGAAATAAGCAGAATAAATAATTAAATATAGCTTCTACATTATGTAGCATAGCTATACCCTCAGTCAAACCTCATCATGAGACATACCAAATGCAAAAATGAAATTCACACCCCACTTCAGGCTGCAAAGTATTGTTGACGGTAGCAGCTACAAGATGAACCTTTCACTCACCAAATGAAGCAGTGTGTTTCCATGTATAATGCATGTTTTTAAAAGCAATTGTTTTACATATAGAATGTGATTTAATAAAAACCACCAATGCAAAGCAATGGCTAGCTGGAAGGGCACAGACACAAAACATGTAAATTATTAGCCTTCTATTAGATATAAGTGTGGCATGCATAGTAGAAAAGATGGCATTTCCTATGGAAATATATTTCGAGATGCAGCCATTTAAAGGCAACTGAGAATTCAAAATCAAGTTCAGCTGAAGAGAAATGGAGCCCAGGCAAATGCTACACAAACGGACAAAGTCAAGAAGGGGACCCACGCTGATCCTAATTCCAGACCAGCAAAATGTTCTGGATTCAAGCCAGCGATTAGCCAGGAGGTCACTCACAGAACCAGGCAGAAACCACCGGCCAGAAGAAATAGACATGCTGTCCAAGGCAGTGTGGAGGAGGGGAGCCTCTGGTCCCCCGCCACGAAGCAGCTCCCACAGGCGTCCTGTCCAGGCCTAAACGACTCAGTTCAGATGTGCATCGGCCGACAGCTGTGCCCGCCTGGACTCCAGCCTGAGCTGAAGCACGTCTAATAATAGTTTCGAGCCGATTCTCAGACAACATGGTTAGAATGCACGGAGAATCAGTGGAGAGGAGGTGCCTCAATGCCTATTCCATTTCACTGCTTGGTAGTAAATCTTTAGCTTTGTACAACACAAGTATTAACAAAGGTACAGAGTCACCTTATTTGACACCCTGATTGCATAATGTCATCAAGCGGAGAAAAGCGTACTCTTCGTCTCACCTCGCTAGATAATGATTTGGCTCAATAACTGATGCCTGTGGGCTCTAAAACATGTTTCGATAGAACACACGTCACCTAAAACTTCACTGATGACTCACTCATTTCAAGGTACTCGTAGAACAATCCCAGTCTGCCCATGAGCTGCAGATGGTAATCTTGCTCCCAGCGGGGGGTTATCTTTTCTGCTCCGGAAACAGTGCAGCACCGTCCCATCAGGTTCTTGACCCAGCTGCCAAAAAGATCAAATTATAGGTCAGAGGATTACCAGGCCTACATCACAGAAGCATTTTGCTGGTACCTCAAGCTGAACGCATAATCTTCCCAAGGAATTAAGTTGTTTTCATAATTTTTTTTGCCTCCCTATCCCAAAATATTTTGAAAAATAGTTCTCTGTCCCTGGGATCATCAAAGTCATAACTCCTACTATTTTTTCTCCTCTTTTTCATGTGGGCAGTTCAGGTTTTAAAAGACATTTTCCCTTATTTGATTAACATTAGCTGCTTTCATTTCCCTGTTAGTGTCCAAAATGGATTTTCCTGTCTGAAAATCACGAGAGGAAAAAAGAGACACAGCCTGTGGGCGGGAATAAGTGCTGCGGGGAAAAATAAAGGAGGCGAAGGAATGGGGAGTCTGCGGCTGGGCAGGAGTGGGGCTGGGAGCACAGAGGCCTCACTAGGGGCACTCAGACAGGGGTGTGCGGGCAGCAGAGGGGTGAGCAGCGGAGGGGCCGTGACCATGGAGACCCTGCGCTGGCCTCCCCGTCCAGGGGCAGCAGGGGAGGGTAAGGCCCAGGGCGGGCGGGCAGTCTGGCTGGGAGGGGCTGAGAAACCAGGGTGAGAACTCAGGTGCTTTTTACGCTGAGGGAAGTGGGGAGCCTTTGGGGGTCACTGAGAGAAAAGTGACACCCTTCGTATTAGACGAAACAGGCCGAAGGCTCTACTTTAAGACGAGTGAACAGAGAGCACAGGAGCGAGTTGCGCCTCTAACGAGGTGGTGAGACTTGTTTCTGTTTCTGGTGCACCCCCTATGTCCCGACCGAAACCCCGTGACCAGCCGCGTCGGAAGGGTGGCTGGAGCCCTGGGCCTTGTGACGCGGGTGGCACTGCGGACCCTGAGTGGCGCCCAAACTCGAGATTCCTGGTTCGCGCTGGTCTGCGCCTGCTCTCCCTCGCTCCAGCCTCGGCTCTTGGCTGGCTGTCTGCCTGCCCCAGGGAAGCAGCTCTTTTCCTGCTGGGGCCTCAAGTCCATCACAGTTTGGATTCGGGATGAAACTTCTGTTCTGGCAACTGCCTCTGTGGCTGACCCCCCCTGGCGTCTCCCTCAGGCACTGACCTGTCCCCCCACCCGTAACAGGTCACCTGGGACCTCGTCTGACTTAGCTTTCTTTTCTGAGCTACAGACTCTGAACTTCTCGTCAGCCTTCTGGGTAAAGTGGGAAATCGTGGATTGTGGTCTGCCCATCACTGCCCTTGGCCCTCCGGGTTCCCTGCTGGGTTACGAGTCTAGGGCAGGGATGTGCACCTTGACCACACATGAAAGTCGCCTTGAGACCATTTTGAAAATACAGACGCTAGACACTCCTCTCCCTGGCTGAGGTCGGGAGCTTCCTCCCTCTAGCAGGGGTGGCAAAATAGGTTTCTTAGGAATTTACCATGCAAATTAGCATAACAGCACCAGAGTAAGTCACTCTTTGCTAACTCCTTATTGTGCACAAATCCCGCACGTCTCACTTAATCCATGTCCTAGAGATGACACCACCTCACAGTGTTCCCCCCCAGCCACTCGACTACACGTGTCCTTCACTGTCTGCATCCGTGTCATTGCTGGGTACTGTCCCTGACACTACAGGGTGAGAGTGGGCAGGGAGGGATGGCCATACTGAGGGTTCCCTTACTGTACGTCCCTGGTCCATCCTCTAGCAGAATTAGACCTTGAGCAGTGACATTTCTCTGTAACAGCTCACTTTTCTTACTATATAAGCAGTACATGCCCATTGTGGAAAACACAGCAAACATATAAAGCAGGAAAATTGCAGCCATCCATCAGTTAAACACCAAAGGACAATGCTATCAGCATGCTGGATATTTAACTCTAATTATTTCCGTTAACATTTTACCAAAAATATTTCTCCAGAGCAAGTGGCTTAATATAAGAATCACACTAACCTTTTGTCAACTACAGAATGATATTCCCAGGAATGCCTTGAATACCAAGTATGACTGAGGGCAGGGAGGCCAAGGGCTCTGGGCTTGTTCTGGGGCCCAACAAACGGCCCTATTCACTGACTGATGCTACGAACTCGAAGCATCTGAGTCCCTCACACTGTCGGAAGGACAGGAGAGCCTGCTGCTTGGGGTGCCGGGGGGACCCCCAAAGGGACCCCAACCCCAATGCTGGGTGTGCTTGATTCGCTTCAAGCCCCCTAGCAGAGTACCCCAAGCAGGGAAGGTATGTTGGTGAAATTCACCTCTGGTCTATTTAAGTGGCAAGAAAACAGATGTTGACTTATAAGGCTTTTCTCTCCCTTCCTCTGCCATTTTGGGATGGGTGTGTTTAGGGTAATAAGAGAAATGTACATCTTTGGTGTGTTTGAATTTTGTGTGAAAAAGTATGAAGGAAAGTGGCCCCATACAAAGAGAAGCAGGGATGGGGAGCCCGAGTCTCGCTCTGATGTGGCAAACATTTTAGCATTCCCAGTTTTCAAACAAGGGGAAGATCGTTCCAAACATTGTGCTGTACAGTGAGATGAAAGGCTTTTAGAAGACGGAGGTTTATTATTTCAGAATTGAAGTTGTCTGAGTTCCTGCCTCCATGCCCCAAATGTCAGTAAAGGCTGCTAGGAGTGTCCTGGAGGCTGCTGAGGGGCCAGGTTCTGTATTTGGGCTGGCACGGAGCAGGGAGTACAGGTGGGGGAGGCCAGACAGAAGAGAGATCAAAGGTTTTGTGAAAACAGAAACTCAGCGCCAGAAATTATCATGAAAAGGTATGGGTGGTAGGCAAAGAACAGTCCCTCCAGAGATGTCCAGGTCCAAACCTGACCACGTGAGGGTGTTAGGTCCACGGCACGGGGCAGTTAGGAGAGCTGATCAGCTGACTTTAAGATGGATTATCACGTGCATCCAGTATAACCACAGGGTCATTAAAAGCGGAGGAGGGAGAGATGTGCCCACAGAGGAGTTGGGGACATGCTGCGTTGCTGGCTTTCCACCAGCCCAGGAATGCAGATGAACCTAGAAGCTGGAGACAGCGAAGAAACAGGGCCATCCTAGAGACTTTCGAAAGGGACACAAACCAGCCAGCACCTTCAGTCCAGGCAGACCCAGCTAGACTCTGACTTCCAGAACCATAGGGCATTAAACCTGTGTTGTTCTGAGGGTTTTTTTAATTTTCCCTCTCATGACCATTAAGTTTGTGGTATCTGTTACAGCAGTGATAGAAAACAAATACAGTAACTCCCTGAAATGTGCAGAAAAAGCAGACAGCACAGAACTCCCACTTTGATACAGGACAGGGCTTATGGGAAAATTTAAAAGGACAGGGTGGAGGATTGAAGATGGCGGCATGAGAGGTGAGACAGAGGCTTCCTCCTAAAACTGCATATAATACAAAAATATAATTAATACAACTAATCCTGAAAGAGCAACAGGAAAGAGGACTGCACCAGACTGCATACACCCGGAGAAAAGAGCAGACCTCACAGAACAGGGTAATGTACTAAAGCTGTGGCCCAGTGGGAACCAAGCCCTTACCGCACCCCAGCTCACCAGTGGGGAGGAAAGAGAAACCACGCAGGGAGGGAGTGGAGGCCTGGGACTGCTGAATACATAACTCCGGAGATCTGCTCTGGGAGCACAAACCTACATTTCATGGTGCTTACATGATACTCTCGTGATTACAGGGTTGGAAAGCTAAAACAGGCAGAATTCCTGGAGAGACTGAGATTCCAGCCACTTGTGGAAAGCAGGGATCCATATCTGGCTGCTCTGGGACAAAAGAAAGGCAGGCAGTCTGAGAGACTTCCTAACAAGGAAGCCCTTAGCAACAGGGCTGCTAAAGGGGTAAGGGTTGCACAGAGCTTACTGCTCAGGAGAAAGGACAGGTAGACAAAATTGTCCAGGTGCACTCTGCCCAGCAGGTTCGGAGCTTTCATGATCTTCAGGTGCTCCAGCTCGCTGGCTGCCTACACAGCTCCAAGGACTCCCTCCATGATACGCAGCCTACTGCACTTTTCTCCCGGCCAGCCCCACCTGGCTTGCAAACCGGCAAACCCTACCCTGGTGTTAGCCCAGCCAGAGGGAGGATCTGTCTACAGCAACTACAAACGCAAAGCACAGAGGCTTATACCTGTGTGCTCGGCCGACTGGTTCAGGCAGTGGAGACAGGCATAGCAGCCAGGAGGCAGGAAACAGCTCTTTCCTCCCCCCAGGCACCAATACCACTCTCCTGTGACCCCCAACACTGCTTCAGGGGCTGAGCAGCTCCAAGGAGTAGCGCTTCTGGGCACTAGAGGGCGCCATACACAAATATGAAACGCCAAAGGAACCTGGTTCAGAGTAAAATTATTAATACAACTCCTGAGAAAGATTTAAATGACATTGACCTCATCGCTCTTCCTGAAAGGGAGTTCAACATAAAAATCATTAACACGCTCATGGAGGTACATGATATTCAAGAACTCAGGAATGAATTCTGTAGGAGATCCAATCATTGAAGAGCACAATGGAGGGTATTAAAAGCACATTGGATATGGTGGAGGAGAAGATAAATGAAATTGAAATAGAAATTAGAGAAGAGGAATACAAAGAAGCTGAGGCACAGAGAGAAAAAAGGATCTCTAAGAATGAAAGAATATTAAGAGAACTGTGTGAACAATCCAAATGGAACAATATTCGCATTATAGGCATACCAGAAGAAGAAGAGAGAAAAAAAGAGATAGAAAGTGTCTTTGAGGAGGTAATTGCTGAAAACTTCCCCAATCTGGGGAAGGAGATGGTCTCTCCGGCCATGGAGATGTACAGATCTCCCAACACAAGGGACCCAAGGAAGACAACATCAAGACATATAGTAATTAAAATGGCAAAGATCAAGGATAAGGACAGACTATTAAAAGCAGCCAGAGAGAGAAATAAGATCACATACAAAGGAAAACCCATCAGGCTATCATCAAACTTCTCAGCAAAAACCTTACAGGCCAGAAAGGAGTGGCATGATATATTTAATGCAATGAAGAATAAGGACCTTGAACAAAGAATACTTTTTCTGGCAAGATTATCATTTAAATTTGAAGGAGGGATTAAACAATTCCCAGACAAGCAAAAGCTGAGAGAATTTACTCCCACAAACCATTTCTACAGTGTATTTTGGAGGGACTGCTATAGATGGAAGTGTTCCTAAGATTTAATAGCTGTCACCAGAGGTAATAAAACCACAGTAAAGAAAGTAGAACAGCTAATTACTAAACAAATGCAAAATTAAATTAACTATACCCAAAGTCAATCAAGGGATAGACAAACAGTACTGAATTTGATACCAAATATATAAAGAATGGAGGAGGAGAAAAAAAAGAACCTTTAGATTGTGTTTGTAATAGCATATTAAGTGAGTTAAGTTAGATTCTTAGATAGTAAGGAAGTTAACCTTGAACCTTTGGTAACCACGAATCTAAAGTCTGTAATGCCAATAAGTACATACCTATCCATAATCACCCTAAATGTAAATGGACTGAATACACCAATCAAAACACACAGAGTCACTGAATGGATAAAAAAACAAGACCCACCTATATGCTGCCTACAAGAGACTCACTTTAAACCCGAAGACATACACAGACTAAAAGTGAAGGGATGGAAAAAGATATTTCATGCAACTAATAGGGAGAAAAAAGCAGGAGTAGCTGTACTTGTATCAGACAAAATAGACTTCAAAACAAAGAAAGTCATAAGAGACAAAGACGGACATTACATAATGATAAAAGGGTCAATCCAACAAGAAGATATAACCATTATAAGTATCTATGCACCCAACACAGGAGCACCTACATATGTGAAACAAATACTAACAGAATTAAAATGGAAAAGAGAATGCAATGCATTCATTCTAGGAGACTTCAACACTCCACTCACTCTGAAGGACAGATCAACCAGACAGAAAATAAGTAAGGAGACAGAGGCACTGAACAACACATTAGAACAGATGGTCTAACAGACATCTACAGAACTTTACACCCAAAAGCAGCAGGATACACATTCTTCTCAAGTGCACATGGAACATTTTCAAGAATAGATCATATACTAGGCCACAAAAAGAGCCTCAGTAAATTCAAAAAGATTGAAATTGTACCAACCAGTTTCTCAGACCACAAAGGTATGAAACTAGAAATAAATTACACAAAGAAAATGAAAAATCCCACAAACACATGGAGGCTTCACAACATGCTCCTAAATAACCAATAGATCAATGACCAAATAAAAACAGGAACAAAGCAATATATGGAGACAAATGACAGCAATAATTCAACACCACAAAATCTGTGGGACACAGCGAAGGCTGTGCTAAGAGGAAAGTATATTGCAATACAGGCCTACCTCAGGAAAGAAGAATAATCCCATATGAGCAGTCTAAACTCACAATTAATGAAACTAGAAAAAGAAGAACAAATGAGACCCAAATTTAGTAGAAGGAGGAACATAATAAAGACTAGAGCATAAATAAATAAAATCGAGAAGAATAGGATAGAAAGAATCAATGAAAGCAGGAGCTGGTTCTTCGAGAAATAAACAAAATAGATGAACCCCTGGCCAGACTTATCAAGACAAAAAGAGAGTCTACTCACATAAACAGAATCAGAAATGAGAAAGGAAAAATCACTATGGATGCCATAGAAATACAAAGAATTATTAGAGAATACTATGAAAAATTATATGCTAACAAACTGGATAACCTAGAAGAAATGGATAACTTTGTAGAAAAATACAACCTTCCAAGGCTGACCCAGAAAGAAACAGAAAATCTCAACAGACCAATTACAGCAACGAAATTGAACTGGTAATCAAAAACCTACCTAAGAACAAAACGCCTGTACCAGATGGCTTCACCGCTGAATTTTATCAAACATTTAGTGAAGACCTAATACCCATCCTCCTTAAAGTTTTCCAAAGAGTAGAAGAGGGAATACTTCCAAACTCACTCTATCAGGCCAACATCAGTCTAATACCAAAACCAGGCAAAGACACCACAAAAAAAAGAAAATTACAGACCAATGTCCCTGAAGAACATAGATGCAAAAAAACTCAACAAAATATTAGCAAACCGAATTCAAAAATACATCAAAAAGATCATCCATTATGATCAAGTAGGATTTATTCCAGGGATGCAAGGATGGTACAACATTCGAAAATCCATCAACATCATCCACCACATCAACAAAAAGAAGGACGAAAACCACATGATAATCTCCATAGATGCTGAAAAAGCATTTGACAAAATTCAACATCCATTCACGATAAAAACTCTCAGCAAATAGGTATAGAGGGTAAGTACCTCAATATAATAAAGGCCATATGACAAACCCACGGCCAACATTATACTTAACAGCGAGAAGCTGAAAGCTTTTCCTTTAAGATCGGGAACAAGATAAGGATACCCACTCTCCCCAACATAGGTAGAGTTTCTGTTACTTTCTGGGTCAGCCTTGGAAGGTTGTATTTTTCTATTCAACATAGTTCTGGAACTCCTAGCCACAGCAATCAGACAACACAAAGAAATAAAAGGCATCCAGATTGGCAAGTAAAAGTTAAACTGTCCCTGTTGGCACATGACATGACATTGTACATAAAAAACCCTAAAGAATCCACTCCAAAACTACTAGATCTAATATCTGAATTCAGCAAAGTTTCAGGATACAAAATTAATACGCAGAAATCTGCAGCATTCCTATACACTAACAATGAACTAGCAGAGAGAGAAATCAGGAAAACAATTCTATTCACAGTTGTGTCAAAAAGAATGAAATACCTAGGAATAAACCTAACCAAGGAAGTGAAAGACCTATACTCTGAAAACTACAAGACACTCATTAAAGAAGACACCAATAAATGGAAACATCCCTGCTCTTGGATAGGAAGAATTAATATTGTCAAAATGGACATCCTGCCTAAAACAATCTACAGATTCAATGCAATTTCTATCAAAACACCAACTGCATTCTTCAACGAACTAGAGAAAATCATTCTAAAATTCATATGGAACCAGAAAAGACCCCGAATAGCCAAAGCAATCCTGAGAAGGAAGAATAAAGCTGGGGGAATTATGCTACCCAACTTCAAGCTCTTTTACAAAGCCACAGTAACCAAGACAATTTGGTACTGGCACAAGAACAGACCAATGGAATAGACTAGAGAGCCCTGATATAAACCCAACCATATATGGTCAATTAATACATGATAAAGGAGCCACGGACATACAATGGGGAAATGACAGCCTCTTCAACAGCTGGTGTTGGCAAAACTGGACAGCTACATGCAAGAGAATGAAACTGGATTATTGTTTAACCCCATACACAAAAGTAAACTAGAAATGGATCAAAGCCCTGAATGTAAGTTATGAAACCATAAAACTCTTAGAAGACAACATAGGCAAAAATCTCCTGAATATAAGCATGAGCAACTTCCTGAACGCATCTCCTTGAGCAAGGGAAACAAAAGCAAAAATGAACTCATGGGACTACATCAAACTAAAAAGTTTCTGTACGGCAAAGGACACCATCAACAGAACAAAAAGGCATCCTACAGTATGGGAGAATATATTTGTAAATGACATATCTGACAAGGGGTTAACATTCAAAATATATAAAGAACTTACATGCCTCAACATCCAAAAAGCAAATAACCCAATTAAAAAATGGGCAGAGGATATGAAGAGACAGTTCTCCAAAGAAGAAATTCAGATGGCCAACAGGCACATGAAAAGATGCTCCACATCGCTAATCATCAGGGAAATGCAAATTAAAACCACAGAGAGATATCACCTCACACACACCAGGGAAGGATGGTCAGTATCCAAAAGACTGAGAACAACAAATGCTGGCAAGGATGTGCAGAAAGGGGAACCCTTCTACACTGCTGGTGGGAGTGTAAGCTAGTTCAACCATTGTGGAAAGCAATATGGAGGTTCCTCAAAAAACTAAATATAGAAATACCATTTGACCTGGGAATCCCACTCCTTGGAATTTACCCAAAGAATACAACTTCTCAGATTCAAAAAGACATATGCACCCCTATGTTTATCGCAGCACTTTTTACAATAGCCAAGATATGGAAGCAACTCAAGTGTCCATCAGTAGATGAATGGATAAAGAAGAGGTGGTACATATACACAATGGAATACTATTCAGCCATAAGAAGGAAACAAATCCTACCATTTGCAACAACATGGAAAGAGCTGGAGGATATTATGCTCAGTGAAATAAGCCAGGCGGAGAAAGACAAGTGCCAAATGATTTCCCTCATTTGTGGAGTATAACAACGAAGAAAAACTGAAGGAACAAAATAGTAGCAGACTCAGAGACTCCAAGAAGGGACTAGTGGTTACCAAAGGGGAGGGGTGTGGGAGGGCAGGTGCGGAGGGAGGGAGAAGGGGATTGAGGGGTATTACCTTTAGTACACATGGTGTGGGGGGTCACGGGGAAAAACAGTGTAGCACAGAGAAGGAAAATAGTGAATCTGTGGCATCTTACTACACTGATGGATAGTGACTGCATTGGGTATGGGTGGGGACTTGATTATATGGGTAAATGTAGTAACCACATTGGTTTTTCATGTGAAATCTTCGTAAGAGTGTATATCAATAATACCTTAAAAAAAGGGCAGGGTGATCCTAACATCTGTTCTCATCTTTTAGGGAAAGAACATAAGTCAAGCCTTTGTGGTCATTATTTTAGATGATTATGTCTTACACATTATGTAACCCTGTGCCTTACGACCACAAGAGAAGTTTTTGTGAAAGCACATGGGTTTGGGTCTGAGTTCCACAGCAGCCTCTTCTTGGCAATGTGAAAGGGTAAATCATTTAACCTCTTTAAGCCACAGAATCTTTATTTGCAAAAAGGGAGATAAAAATAAGGATGGTTCGAGTGATTGAGAGAGATAGATAAAGCACTCAGTACAGCGATTAGCACACACCAGAACTCAACAAATTACTGTCACTGACTCTGAAACCAGTGTTTAAAGGGGCAGAAGCCGTGAGAAGTTGTGCAAATACTAACTTCACAGCCCAGCAGGGGCCACCTGCCAAGGGCCTGATGGTCGGCCAGCAGTGATGGACTACAGGCACACCGACCATAGCAGGTGGGGACTTGGGTTGAACATAAAGCAGTTTCTCTAACACAGCTATTAAACACTTCATACATTTCCATGGCTGGTTGGGCCACCCTGTCTGGAGACCTTTATAAACGTACAAACGTACAGGTGGGCAAGCAGATATGCAGGCAAGTGATTTAGGTGGGGGTGGCTCCGCCCTGTCCTCTCCCCGAGACTAATCCTGTACTCACGGAAGCAACACCTCTTGTATGTTATTCCAGATCGCCTTCCCCCCCATGATGATCGTCAGCTGGGTTGTCAGTTCAAGGAGACAGCCACCTGGGTCACACTGCAATACGAACAAGAGACTCTCGTTTCAATCTGAGACGGACGGCCAAGAAATCGAGACATTAATAAAATTTCTAACATTCTGTTGAGGCAAAGAAAAAATGTAACGAATATACAGGGAAGACACTGTTTTTTGGGCAACTGGGAGGACACACAGGCAGCTCCAACTGTTAAGAGAACACAATTCTGTATTCATACCTCTTCATTTCTATACTTTCCCAGCCAATACACAGGCTCTCCTGGGTAGCCTACAAACTTGCCCTTAAAGAATGCGATGTAGAAACACGAGGAATAGTAGTTGACAAACTGAAATAAGAACATCTTCATAGTCAGGCTGTTCTCGTAGTCGGTCTGGGTCCTCGGGAGCTCTGAGGTCAAAACGAAGGAACATTGTAAAGCTCAACAGCTTTGGGTCCCTGATCAAAGACACTGATCCATGAGTTCAACATGTTTAAAAATATATAATTCACACTGTTTCCATTTAAGCTGTCTTGAATTCCTTAATATAGCTACTGTGTTAATTACAAGTTTACACATTGTTATAAGAGTTTTTCTGCCCATAAATACAATATCCCATGTGGCCAAAGAATTCAACTATTTCTTAAAATTGACAAGCACAGTGTTATCAAATAGACAATAATTGTCTTCTCTCAGGTCTAAGCACACAGAAAACTATTCGTGAACAGCCTGCTGGCACTCTCCTGCCTTCCTGAATCCCAGTTAAGGCAGGGCTGCTGAAGAGAACAAACAAAACAGAGGCAATTTGCTGGAAGCATGTGGGGGACAAAACAGGTCATCCTCCTAGTTTAGAATTTAAACCAGTCTGATCATCTTTATTAGATGACCACTGAGCAGACTGGAGAACGACAGAGGCGTATGTGGTCTGTGGGAAGCACTTAACTTTGGCCACGAAGCAGCTGCCTGGGATACAAGCCAGAGAGAAGAAACACTTATTACCAAAGCTGGAGCTGATGAGACCGGGGCTGTATCGATACGAACAGCATGGGGGGAGCCACGCGGTGGTGAGCCTGCTTCTCCCCCTCACAGCAAGGACCCTACCTGCCGCCGGACCCATGACCCTGTTCCACTTATTTGCAATAAAGAGACCACTTACTCTCAACAACAGGGTTCATGATCTAATGTAACTGAAAATATTATTCAGCACTGATCTGTTTACACGGAGCTTGGACATTATGATTGTCTTTGTCCTTTGTTCTAAGGCTGTAGATAATTCACTTCCCATAAATAGAGGAATATGATAAAATTGTTAGATAAAATAGGTTTACACTTGGAATTTTCCAAAAATTGTAACATACGAGAATTGAAATGCCTAAAAGATACATTCTTTGTTTTCAGCAGGTCGAAGTGTCCTAGGAACGGCCGAGCGGCAGGCGGACCTCACCGAAATTAGTGATCATGATGGCCACTTTTTCGTAGACGGTGTTCAGGATCATGATGATGACGAAGCTGATGACGGAGGCGGTGATGGACGTGGCTGTCTGGGGGGTCAGGTATCTCTGAAATGGGTCTGTTCCATTAAAGCTCTTGGGAAGTTTTGCAGAAAATACAATGAACACCGACAGCCTGTAGACGATAATCCCGATGACGGAGGCAATGATCAGCAGGATCTGCGAACACAGGACACGCAGTGTGAGATTCACTAATAATCGCATCTTTACACTCAAAAAGCAGCCCGCGCTTGTAAGGGAAAGGGGCGCGTGTGAGGGGTGTACATCTCACAGAACTGCCACACGGGGTGGAGAGAGGGCACGTTAAATGTCAAAGAGCAGAAGCGGAGGGGTGGAGAGGTGCACCCGAAGTGAGACGGGAGGAGCCGTGGGCAGGGCTGAGAGGCAGCCGGGGACCCGCACGGTCCAAGCCATGTCCTGTCAGCCCGAAACTGCTCTGCAAAAGTCCAGTGCCGAGCACACCTATCTTCAGATGGGGTGACGATGGAGTAGCTGGGAGCTCGTTTTGCAAGGAGAAAGGCCCCGTGGTAGTGGAATGCGAGGAAGACCCCTTCTAGAACTGTGGGGTCATTTAGGCCACGCAGCAGTGTTTCCTGCCCACGTATCATCCACGTAGAGGGCGGTTTCCTTCTGACAGAGAACCTGCTGCCGGCTCCAGTGTCAGGTGCAGCTTCTGTCTGGGGCTCTGGGCGGGAGCCACCACGCGGGGCTGACGGCCGAAGTGGCAGCAGGTCTCTGCCAACAGACATGCCACACGATTCACGCTTGGATCTGAAGATGTGATGGCTGCTATGAGACAAAAACCACCTAGAATGTGCCTTTCAGGACCCAGCAAATCCTGTCGTGTTTCCTACGGGGAGCAACTGCAAGGGCAGTGCTCGAGCCAGACGCCTGCACCTGAGCTCCAGCTCGGCCCCAACTGTGCTCCATCTCCTGGGGTGTCAGCCTCCTCACCCACATCACGGGCACAATAATGCAACTAGCCTACAGGAGTGTTGTGAGGATTCGGTGAGTTACCACAGGTAAAGACAGTCCCAACATTAGGCCCAGGCACGCGGGAAGCACTAAACGAGCGTCAGCTACCGTCACGGTGAGCTTCTCCTCCTTCCTCAAGTCTCTTAACTTCCAGCCGTCAGTTTGTGGAACGGCATTCTATTTCCTCCTGTAATCTCTCTCACTCTTTCCTTTCCTCCACACGTAAGGCTTAATATGTGCAAAGGAGTAACGTGTGTGTGTGAGAACCTGTGAACACCAGGCAGGGCTGAGAAAGATGTACTGGAGAGGGAGCGTGCCGAGGCTTCCCCGAGCACACTGGACAAGCATTCAGACGGTGAAGTGGCAGCAACAGCGAGGACGCGCTCCATGCCTGCCACCCCTCCAGCCTGCCATCCTGTGCATCCGCACGACGGCCCTGTGAGACAGGTGCTGTCATATCTCTTCCACAGA
>JAQQAC010003801.1:33315436-33336786 GCA_029783875.1 Phataginus tricuspis | reverse complement strand
TGAGTTCTGATAATTTAGAGATTTTGTCTTTTTATCTAAAACCATTTAAGGCTTGTTTAAGGCTTCCTTTATGTCTTTCAATAGTTTTTATTTTCTTTGATGGCTCCATTACCTTTCTCCTCAGGCTAGTCCTAGACTTCTTATTTTAGTTGTTACTATCGGAAAATTTTGGAGTTCTTAATGCTTCCCATTTGCTGTCTTCATGAGAAACTGGAAAATCCTGGAAACAATTCTGTGAGATCACACAGGGTCCAGCTCAGCTTCTAACTGCCTTGCTGTATAAAATAGCACATTAACAAATCTGTGGCAGACTCATACCCAGAATAGGACGGCACTTGCACAGAGGGCTATACGTATACATTTCCCCCAGGTAGTGAAGGGGACACGCTCTTCTTCCTGGGAAAAAAAAAGAAAAGTTGAGTCAAGGAAGGGAACACTCCAGTAAAATAACAGTTCTCCTAGTTGGTCACTAAATCTTAGGCTTAACTTCTTTTTAATGAGTTTTCAAACAGAGCTCCCTTATTCATGGTTGCATGCTTTCTGTTCCTCTCAAACACACAGACAACACGTGCAATGTTCACTTTAATGTTTTCGAAAATGCAAGTGTGAATAATAAACTATGTCTTCAGACCCCAGAGGCGACCGCAGTGACCTCAGACCTTAGAGGCGACCATGGTGACCTCAGACCCCAGAGGCAGTTGTGGTGACCTCAGACCTCAGAGGCAACCTCAGACACCAGAGGCAACTCTGGTGACTTCAGACCTCAGACCCCAGAAGTGACCATGGTGAGCTTAGACCTCAGAGGGACTGCAGTGACACACAGGGTCCAGGCAGGACAGTCTCATAGGGGCCTGCTATACTCCCCACCCAGTACCAGTTTCCTGGTGGAGTTTCTAGGTTGGTATAACTATGAATTTGTAGAGTTTCCATTTTATACTTCATCACATGTTTACATTTTTAAGAGAAGAAATCAACTCTTCTCAAGATTTACCTGGACTACAAGAGCAGCTATTGTTCATTAATAGCTGCAAACACACGGCAGTTACTCTGACCAGGCACCGTGGGCTCCACACAGTAAGTCAACAACTCCTTTCCACAGTCACGTGAGGAGGCAGCCCCGTTATCCCCCCTTCACAGCTGAGGCAGCTGCACACAGAGAAGGTAAATACTTTCCCCAGGGTCGTTCAGCCAGTAAGTCACTGTGTCCACATTCAACCTCAGTGTCAGTCCCACTTCACCTCCACACTACAGGCCTCTCTAAACCTAACCAGAGGCAGATGTGTTAGCAAAAGAAGTAAAGTCTGGAAACAAGTTTAAAAAAATGACCCTTCAGTTTTTTTAACAAGCCATGTTTCAATGGAAATTAAATTAATTAATTGGCAATATAAAATTTTAAACTGGCAGGTTTAAATCATCAAATTGTCTTTTCTTCAGTATTTTTCCTAGGCAGCCAATATTGTAAGCTTTTGTTTTTCAGGATTCAAGACATTTTTGAATATCTAATTTTATCTCAGTTTCTGCTTTCGTTTCTGAGCATACAGTCTTTCAACAGCACATGCTTAGACCCCGTCTTCCATGGCAAACACTGGAAAATATTCATAATGGGGATCATTTGAAGCTTGTTACATTGTAAAAGATAAACGTCACCTTCTGTTGAATATTGAACCTCATTTTTTTCCATTTATAAAATGAGGACACTGAACTGCACCCTCCGGTCCCTTTTAGTGCCGATATTCTGTAAATCTGTGATTCAACTTGTAAAATCTATAGTTGGGGACATTTTCAGATGCTCATCGTAAAAGCATCTTCTTTCCAAGAATTTTTCATATTCAGACCTGTCTGAGTTCAGCTCTCAATTCTCTGTGACAATGGAACGAAGCAATCATGCAGACAATTCAGAATCACCCCTGATGGACTTTGGAACATTTATATAGAGATATGCAGCTTTATTTTTGTTTAATTTTTGCAGCAGCAAATTTATTCTTCCAAATACCCAGCACCGTGCCTGAACGGAGCTGGACCTCAACAAATGCATCGCTTTTTCCTCCATCCTTCCTGCCACTTTTGGGTACGAGCCACTTTGTTTTGTGCACCAACTAGAAGGTGGAGCAGTGACTGAGCCCCAGGGCAGCACAAAGGGGCAGCTGGTGTGGGAGGGAAAAGGGGCTGGACTGATGGAGGTGCGCGCGAACCCCTGAGAATCAACAATTCCAGCGCACCTTCCCTGACACCTGTCACAGTGGGATTTCTTTTTTTTTTTTTGCCCTTTTTACTGGTATTACGAAAGGACACAAACCAACGTGTCTTCTGTGTTCACGTCAGTCTAATTTTTTTTTCCATTTTTACTGTTATCAAGAAAAAGGGACCACATTTATCTCGGTGGCCACTGTTCTAAGCAGCGTTCCTTTACTGTGGCCGCACATGAGAATCCCAGAGGAACGGCAAAACCCCCGTGCCCAGACCCCACCCAGGTACCAAGTACCATCAGAGCAGGCGAAGTGATGGGACCGAGGCACTGCTATGTCCTAAGGTCCCCGTGATTTCCGGCGTGCCGGCAAGGCCGAGGGCCACTGCGGGCACACGGGCTAAGCCGAGGGCCGCTGCGGGCACACGGACTAAACTGCTCCGGAGCGACGTCCTCGTTACCTGGGTGATCTCGTTGATCACCACGTGCGTGCACCGGGCCTCGTATTCCGGCCGGGGCTGTTCTTCCTGCTGTAACTCAACAGTGTCCCATTCATACTCCAGCTCTGCCTGGCGCCGCTTCCAAAACTCCAAGAACAAGGTGACTAACAGAGAGAGAGAACAGAATCGTGCGGGCCTTCAGTGACGACTGCTGTTTCAGAAGCCTGTCCTGAGTAATGCTGATTATGAAAAACACTTCTATGGTCAACAAATTAATTTACAGAAGATGCTAATATTTAAAAGAAAAGCAAAATATTGTAAGTCAACTCTACTTCAATAAAAAATTTTTTAAATAGAAATAAAAATAATTTATAATGAGAAAAATGAGATAATGCATTTTTCTGAAGAAAATGTGGATAATTGATTCAGTTTATGAAAACAGGATACAGCTTGTGGGAAGGTAATAATGCGGTGGTCAAACACAAGTGACTGTTTCCAATGCTAGAGCGCCTGCTACCAGCTGAATCAGTTCTGCAGTTCAAGAGCACCTCGTGGTGCGCCCGTCCTTCAGTCTGCTCTTCCTCCACCCTCTCCCTCTCTTCCTTTCTAAGAGCCTGGGGGACACACCTTGTTAGTCCCTAAATCTCTATTTACACAGCCAGGCCTCCCCAAATTAAAATAATAATTCTTAAATATGGTAAAGTATTTTTCTCCATCTTGTGTAAAGTATGAATAATTTTTAGAAATCTCTATCTTTCAAGACTTGCAATATAAAGTACTAAATAGAGACAATATTAGAAGTTAACTGAAAATTTGGTTTCAGGGTAAGTCCTCTAGGCCCATCATCAGAGTGCTTAAAGCCCCTTCCTGCAGAAATTTTGGAATTACTGCTGCTCCATTCACAATATTTTTATGTTCTGAGAATAAAGAGAAAAGAGGAATTGTATAGGAATTACATAAGAATAGAAACAGGATAGGAGCATATAGGAATGGCAGTGGAGACAGCTACCGCAGACTATTAAGAGGACCGTGACAGCTGTAAGCACAGGCGGTCTGGGCGCCCAGGGCCAGAGCATGTGACAAAGGCTGTCTCAGGAGACGGGCCCTGTGATGTGTTCAGAGATGACTCAGAGCTGACAAGTGAAGGTAGAACGTCATGGCCATGTCCCCTGGGAGCCCCCCATGAAGGCACAGAAACCGGAGAGCCAGGTCCTGTTCCGCAGCATTCCTAACATGATTTTTAAATGCCCATCAGATGCTTCTGCATGTCCCTCAAATCAGGAATGGAGCTGGAACGAGGCAGAGGCGGTTGCGGGAGTGGACCTTGTGTGCGTGGACCCAGCAGGGCAGCCCAGCTCCCAAACAAGCCGCTGCAACAGCTGCTTCCTGAGCCCTGGCTGCAGCTGTGGGGTGATGGCTTCCTGGCTCCCCGACCCCTGCTGAGCCAGGAGGCTGGTGTTTTTCTGCAAATCTCTAGGCTCAGCCTAGAGCTCAAAGGTGAAAATTTAAAACTGCAGTCATGCAAGCCAAGAGCCTGGACTAGGGAGAAGCAGGTGAAGTAAGTCAGAAAGAAGGGGGAGGCGGGGGGACGTGTTAAGAATCTTTACTCCAAGCACAGGAGGCTGTGGACTGGGGGGCTAGCTTGGCCTAAAAGGGTGGACATTTTTCAGACAAGTATGATTTGTATTATACTTAGGATAAAGGTTTTTTCCCTGAGCTCTTATGTAATTCCTAGGGAACAGAAAAATACTTGTAGTGCCACATACATCTGGGCACAGGACAGATACTACAGGAAGACGATGATGATAGGAAAACATCACAGGATCCACCTGCCTCCTCAGGTCTGCAATTTCAGACTCTGTAAGGAGGCTCACAGCAGGTCTCATAAGCAGAGGTAACAAGAAAAGCAATATGAGACACTTAAAATAATGACTTCATTACACATACATATCCTTAAAGATATACATATGGGGCTACCAGCAGTGTTGAAATGTTTTCTGCATTCTAAAATCTGAGGAAATAAAATGAGCTCAATATGCTTAAATCAGTTCTATAAACACAGTGTAGTTAATGATCACAGAAAGCAATGGTAGATAGGAAACGTGAGGTTTATCTTTCCAGTGTCAAAATTAATATATCTTTTTTGCTTTATTTAAAATGTCTATTTAAATTAGGGCTGCCAGCATACATTAGTATAGGAATTCAATAGGCATGTTAGTATTTTATAGAATACAGATGAGGGCTGACACTAAGGTAGACACGGTTCTGAGTGTCCCCCACGTGTGTGTCCTGCACCTGCACTCTCGCTGGGGAAAGGGGTGCACCTCACGAGGGAAGAGTCCAGAGGCTCTTGATAGACAAATCTGATCGTTATTCTTCTAGTGTCAGTGTTCGGTCTCCAGCCAAAACATGCCACATGTGGGCAGGCGATGTAACTAACTTACTAAATTATTAACAGAACTCATTGCACTATAAGAGTAGCACAGACTCACTAAACTCACACGGATGAGACCCTCTGGCGCACGATGAACCCAGAGCCCAAGCCGGTCGGGCCGCCACCCGGGGGCGCTGCGAGCCGCCCAGAGACTACGGGGCCGGCACAGGCCTGGAGGGCTGCCGGGTCGCACCCGGAACCGAGGGAAACAGCAAAGGTGTGTTTTAAGCCACTACATTTGAGGTCGTTTTTAATGCAGTAACTGATACAACAGTCTTAAAAGGCACAGATGGAGATCTAGAGGGGCGGAGGCTTGGGCAATCCAGGATCCTAAAAGCGGATTACTCTGATAGTCTATATAAAATGTAAAATGCTATTAAATTGGGTGCTTGTATGATCTTAGGGTTTTTTATTATGTTAAAATGCAAAATTAAACTGGAAAAAAAAAAAGGAAAATAACTTACCCCATATCCCCATAAATACTGCAAAGACTAGGGTTCCAAAACTGTCAAAGATGCACAATTTCTGGAAAATACAATGACATGCAAACGGTCATATTCTCCACTTACTGGAATTCAGCAAAGGTACCTAATTTAACAATCACCATAACTACTACATACTTACACACGGGATTTCTCATTCCTTTGAAAGCAAACAACCTTTGCTGTATTTCCCAGAGTGCATTTTCCAGTGGACTCCTTCCCTGTTGTGATAAATGGGTGTAGCTGCTAAGATTCCACTGGTAAAGTCTCCATCAGGCTTTTGAATAATGGCCTCTTCTTGTGAACTGTCACAGTGAATTTGGGGAAGTAGGAATACAAAGAACTCTAAGCAACTTTCAGGTTTCAATTTGCATCTGATCACTATCTCATCCTGGTTGGAGGATAAGTTATTGAATTCTTGCTCTTGTTAAGAGAAGCAGGAAGCTGGGGCTTATTCTGAGATAGCCACCCCCCCCCCCAGAGAGCTCTTGTTTCCTGGAACCCAGTGACAGGGTTTCTCCCGTCCCCACAGAGGCTCCCACTAAGGGAGGGGGCACAGGGGCTTTTGGCTGACACAACAGTGGGTATAATGACAATGAATGAAAAACGACATATCTGCACATTTCCATAACTGATTCTTCATTTCTTCGATCCTGATTTAATATTTCTATCTCTAATTTGTCAACCCTTTTGGCATACATGCCAATTAGTGAATACTCTCCACCAATGACTATATAAATAAATGTATGAATGAAGAAATGGTTGGATTAATCAAAAACAAAGAAGCATGGCAAGGGGCTCTCTTTGTCTCCTTTTTGAACTTATTTTTTTCATTTCATTCTAGTCTTTCAGTCAAATTCTTTTCTGTGCTTCCTTCCCTTGGTAAATCACTCTGACAAGGCTCAAGGGATCCTTCAGGAAACCGGAGTAGAATAAAAGATTCATTTTTTCCAAAATAATAGGAAAAAATGTACACAGGGACATATTTGAAAGTCATGTGTTTAAGGATAGGAAGGGACAGCAGAAGAAATGAGAGAAGATGGGGGTGGGATGTGTGAAAGAGAATTTCTGAGGAAAATGGGCTTTCCAGTTGTACTCTGTGCAGTACAGTTGGCCTCTGGTATTACTGTTGCGTCTGCCTGAAGTCCAGGCCTGGGGATTTGCGCTGACCGTGAGCCCATGAGCCCACACCACTGGAGGGCAGCTTCCCTCTCACTAGCTGCAAGCTGCTGCTTTGTGTCTATGGCGAGCATTTATAGTCTAGAATTTGTGTTGATTTGGGAGGATGGGGGCAATGAAATCTATTTTAATTCACAAATTAGGTGAAAAGATCCATGTGTTGGCAGTACCCTGCAATCACATTCATTAAGAGGTGGAATGATTTTTCAAACACAGAGCTCAGCTTGAGGGTGAAGTGCCTGGCACTACTGTCAGCTGGTGGGGAACATGGTGATGGCAGGAGAGGCACCTGTGCCGTCGATTCTGGCTTTGTCAGTTATGAGGTGGGTGACCGTGAGCAGATGACTTAGTCTCTCAGTGTTTTAATCTGTGAAGTGAGATAAGACCTCTTCTTTCTATCTCACAGGGCTGTTTGTGTGTCAAAGTGATAATATATATACAAGAACTTTGCAAAGTATAAAATGTAAGGTGACATCACTGTAAGAGCAACACATTCATTAAACTTAGATGGAGCTCTAACATCCAAATATAAAGAATTCACACGTCTCAACACCAAAACCCAAATAACCCAGTGAAAAAGTGGGCGGAGGACCTGGGCAGACACTTCTCTAAAGAAGACATACGGATGCCAAGAGGCACATGAAAAGATGCTCCACATTGCTAATCATCAGGGAAATGCAAATTAAGACCCAGTGAGATATCACCTCACACCAGTTAGGATGGCCAACATCCAAAAGACAAGAAATAACAAATGCTGGAGAGGATGTGGAGAAAGGGGAACCCTCCTACACTGTTGGTGGGAATGTAAATTGGTGCAGCCACCATGGAAGCAGTACAGAGGTTCCTCAGAAAACTAAAAATAGAAATACCATACAAACCAGGAATTTACAAAATTCTTGATTCAAAAAGATATATGCACCCCTATGTTTATTGCCACATTATTTACAATAGCCAAGATATGGAAGCAACCTAAGTGTCCATCAACAGATGAATGGATAAAGAAGATGTGGTACATATACACAATGGAATACTATTCAGCCATAAGAAAGAAAGAAATCCTGCCATTTGTGGCAACATGAATGGACCTAGAGGGTATTATGCTAAGAGAAATAAGCCTGGCAGGGAAAGAGAAATACCATAGATTTCACTTATTTGTGGAAAATAAAAAAAAACACAAAACAAAATGAACAAAATAGCAGTAGACTCATAGACACTGAGAAGGGACTGGTGGTTACCATGGGGGAGGGATTGGGGTGGGTGAGTGAGGGCAGTGAGGGGGATAAAGGGACACAAAAATTCTCAATCATAATATAAGGTGGTCACAGGGGTGGCAGTGCAGCATGGAGAAAATAGCCAATGATTCTGTAACATCTTCTTATGTTGAGAGATACTAACTACACTATTTGGGGTGAGGATTTAATAATGTGGGTAACTGTTGAATCACTGTGTTGTATACTTGAAACCAATATAAGATTGTATATCAATGGTACTTCAATAAAAAAATTAGAGGGAGCAGGTCAGAATACTCTGAGGTCATATAAAGATTCCTAAAACTTCTTGGCAGAATGAGGAGACAGAGACCAGGCTATAAGGAAGAGCCGTGCATCAAAGTCGTCAGGAAGCCATTGAAGGGAGCTGATCATTTTTCTTCCTGTCTGAGTTCCTAACATGCCTCTCCGCTAACAACCTCCAGTCTCAATGGTCATCCTAAACCTCCTGGATTCTAAGAAGTCATACAGCCAAAGTCATCGACATGTATAAAGGGGACTCAGATGTGTTTTGTGGGGATGTTTTGAGACAAAAACTTTTTTTATATACAAAGCATTTCTTATGCATATTTATAGATACAGTCTAAATCTGACCACCAGGGTTTTTAAAAATCCAGCACAGTTTCAGCATACTTGAAAGTGAGAATACATAAGTACAAATTTCAGTTTCCACTCAACTTGAATTAAGGAAAATACTTACAATAGTAAATCTTTTAAATAGTATTCAAGAGATAAACCAGATTTGAGAGTTCTGCTTTGACTACTTTGACTACTTGAAACTGCTCAGTTTCAATTAATTCCACAGTTCCCTAAAGACTGTCCAGGAGATTTTACATAAGGCTTTTAATCTCAATTTACTATTTGTAAAAGAGAAATAAACACACACATTCTGAATCTACCTTTCAGAATGTTTGGAGGTTTAGTTGAAAATTTCCTTTCTGAATTCCTCAGAGAAAAAAAAATATAAATAATTTTTAGATTTTACTAAATTACTAGAAGAAAAAATATTTCATTATTTTTAAATGTTTGGAATGACAAAAATTACCTTTGAGGACTCGCAAGTAATATTGAGTTTCCAGAATGGACAAAGCTTATCACACTGAGGACACATTATGATCTTGCCGCCGATATCAGGATGACAAACCTCTTTGCTAAAGAAAAGAGAAAAATAAAACGTAATTAAAAAAATGTTAAAGACCAGGACTTCCTTTCTAGTAGCATAATAAAATTGAATATCCATTCATCATAAGAAAATGAAAACTAAATGCTTATAAAACTAAGAATGGAAGTGAACTTCATTACCCTGAAAATGGCTTGCAACATGAAACCTACAGAAAAATTATACTTAATGGTAAAATGCTGAAAGTATTTCCTTTAGATCAAACATAGATGAAGGGCCCTGCTATCACTACTTCTTTTCAGTTGAAGAGCCTTACCAGCACAGTAGGTCAAGAAAAACAAAGCCAGGAGGGTTGGCAAGGAAGAAAAAACTGCTGTTGTTAACAGATTACCTAAGTGTCTACATAGCTCACTAGAACTATAGATAAATTATAATATGTGAGTTTGGTAAGCTTGTGGGACACAAAATCAGTATATAAAATACATATAGGGTCAAAAAAAGGAGTGTGTCCATGTAGACCTGAAACAATTAGGAATTAATTTTTTAAAACCATTTTTTCAATAGCTTAAAAAATATAAAGAATGTAGGAATAAATCTAATTCAAGATGTATAAGATTTATATAGAGAAAATGATAAAAGTGTTCTGAAAGAGTGAAAACAAACTATATAAATGGATACTAGGCATGTTCATAACTTGGAGGAACCAATATTTGAAGATGCCATTTGTCCCCTGTTTGAACTATAAATTCAGCAGAAGAAGGCTCAGAATAGTCAAGACGCTCCTAAGGAACAAGGTGCTATTGGATCAGTTAAGAAAAACTGACCAAGAGAACAAAATAGAGGTCAGAAGAGACCTCTGAATATACAAAAACTAACTTATGACAGGGCTGGCCCAGCAAACCAGTAAGGTCACAATTGACATTTCAACAAATGGGGCTTATGCAATGGAATATCCACACAGAAAAACTGAAATTGAAACCTTAAATCCTAACATATACAAATCAATTCCAGGTGGAAAATGAGAATGCAACAATCCTAGTTAAGAAAAAAAACAAGACTATCCCTATAATCCTGGAATAAGGAGAAATTTTACTAATGAGAAACCAAAAAGCATAATTCATAAAGGAAAATATTGATACGTTCAAAATCTTTTAAAAGTGAGAATTTTATTTAAAGACCTAAAGGGAAGATTAAAAAAAAAATAGCCACAAACTGATAGAAGTTTTGCAACACATAAAAATGGCAAAGGACGATTCACCAGAGTATTTACACATTAATAACATACTAACAACAGGTTACACTTCCCTGCTCCCTCTAGGGAAAACCATTCAGATAGACTAGACTCTTATGTGAATGGGATTGGAGTTGTATATTAGTTAGCTTTGCAAATAACTCATTAAAACAAATGGACATGGGGAAAACTTCTAGAATATTTGAGTAAAGATCTTGGAAAACTGCTTCTCCATAAAAGCAATGAGAACTCTAGCAAAATTTGTCATAATTAACCTCTAAAATCTCTGGAAATTACACAAAGGCTTGCAACATCTAAGTAGTATTTATCTGAGGAAAAACAACTAAATCTCCATTAAAAATAGTGAGCTTTGTGGCATTTTTAACTTGACCTATTCCCATCCCCATATCATCAGCCTCATGGTGGCCTTATAAACCAAAAGCCTCACAACCATGGTGGCCTAGAGCCACTGAAAGGAGCAGAAGTGGCTTGAAGTTTCCAGAGAAAACTTATCCCAAGAAAACTGTCATGATTTGAAGCTGTCACTGGAAGCTCTATGGAAAAGAGCCATTCTCAGAATTTGTCATTCCTGGACACACCTCAGAGTTCATACTGTGCGAATATCCCTACCCCCAGTGTGTCTGTTGAAAGTGATTAACAATAATTATTTAACATTACAACTGCCTGAGAGGTATTATAACTACCAATAAGCACTAACAAGATGTTGACCAAAAATTTAGAAGGAAAAATTGGGGAATGAGGTGTCCATAGGGAGCTTCAAAGAGCTCCAGCAAATTCTTAGACTTGTAGAAGGCCATGTGCATGTGTAGGACAGTGCAAGTGGCCGGGAGAGACTGGAGAAAACAATTTCTCACCTCTAGCTGACCTTAAGCTTCTGCATAAGCATGAAGTAAAGGCTAAGGAAAAGCTGTCTGTCTGGAGTGCTGAGGGCATTCCCTGCACACAAACACAGAGCTACTTGGTGAGGGTTCAAAGAACGACTGCTCCCAGGTATTTAAAGAAATCACTCTCCAACCACTGGCTGACAACTAAGCTTATTGAACACAGACTTCATAGCCACATGAATAAGGAACACAGATTTCACAGAATTTATTTGGTATAGTAAGGAAATGAACAGCAGTAACACTGATGACAAAAGAAGAAACATCAAACCCGAATAGACTGATTTCCAGACCTGCCACATTATAATATTTAAAATGACAAGTTTTCAATAGAAAATACAAGATATGCAAAGAAACAGAAATGTTTGGCCATAACATAGGGGAAAAAAGCAGTCAAAGAAATTGTCCCTCAGAACACCCAGACACTGGACTTACTAGACAAAGACTTAAACAAACAATTATACATATGTTCAAAGAATAGGAACCATGCCTAAATAACATATGTGAACATCTCACCACATAGAGAATAGCAACAGATAAAAATTATTAAGAAGAACAAAGTAGAAATTCTAGAGATGCAAAGTGTAATAACTAAAATGAAAAGTTCATTAGAGAGGGTCCCCTGCAGATATGACAGAAGAAGAAATCAGCTAACTTGACACTAGGTCCAATGAGATTATCCAGTCTGAGGAGCAGAAAGAAAAATAAATGAAGAAAAATGAACAGAGCCTTAGAGACAGGTGGGACACCCTCAACAATACCAATGTGCTCATAATAGAAGTCCCAGAAGGAAAGGAGAGAAAGAAAGGGGCAGAAAGAACATGTGAAAAAATAATGACCAAGAACACCCCTAATTTGATGAAAATATTGATTTAAACATCTCAGAAGCTCAACAAACTGCAAGTAGGGTAAGCTCAAAGACATCCAAACATATGCACATCAGACTCAGTGTCAAAAGACAAGAACAAAGAAAGAATCTTGATAGTAGAAAGAGAAAAGTGACTCAACATGTATAAAGATGCCTCAGTAAAATAAACAGCTGACTTCGCATCAGAAACTATGGAGGCCAGAAGGCAGTGGAATACAGTCAAAGTGCTGAAAGGAAGACAGTCAACCAAGTATTCTATACCCAGCAAAATTATTCTTCAAAATATGAAGGAGAAATTAAAACATTGCCAAAAAACAAAATCGGAAAGAAAATGTTGCTAGCAGACCTACCCTACAAGAAATACTAAGGAGAGTCCTTCAAGGAGATTTAAATGAAAAAACACTAACTTGAGACAGTAACTTGAACTCATCTGAAGAAAAAAAGAACACTGGTACAGTTAGCTACATAGGTAAATAAAGAGGACAGCATAAATATGTTTTCACATAAATATACTTATTACATAAAATATAAATGAATTAAATATTCCAATAAAAAAAGACAAATGGCAGAAATAAATTAAATAGAGAACAGAAAAAACAAGAGAGAAAAATTAACAGAAACGGGAGTCAGTTCTTTGACAAGACCAACAAAATTGATAAATCTTTAGCCAGACTAGCCAAGAAAAGAGAGACTATTCAAATTATTAAAACCAGATATGAAATTGGGGGACAATATTATTGACCTTATCAAAATAAAAAGGACTATAAGTGAATAGTATGAATAATTATATGTCAACAAATTAGACAATCTGGATGATATGGACAAATTTCTATAAGGACATAAATGACTAAAGGTGACTCTAGAAGAGAAAACCTGAATAGACCTTTGAAAAATAAAGAGACTGAATTAGTAATCAAAAAACTCCTCATGAAGAAATTCTTAGGTCCAGATGGCTTCACTGGTGAATACTATCAAACATTTAAAGGCTTAAAAGCAATATTTCACAAACTCTTCTAAAAATAAAGGGGTGAGAACACTTCCCAACTCATTCTACAAGACCAGTTTTATACTGATACCAAAACCAGGCAAAGACATAACAAGAAAACGGATCAGTATCTCTTATGAATATAAATGCAAAAATCCTCAGTAAATGCTAGCAAATCAAATCCACTAAAATATAAAAAGGATCATGATTAAGTAGGATGTATCCAGGAAGGCAAGGATAGTTCAACATACAAGTTCATGTAATAAATCATATTAATAGAATAATGGATAAAAACTAGGAACAGAGGAGAACTTCCTCACCTCGATAAAGAACATTGATAAAAATTCTATAACAAGCACCAGACTTAATGGTGAAAGACTGAAATGAATGCTTTTCTCCTAAGATCAACATTGTCCTAGAGGTTCTAGTCAGGCAACTAGACAAGGAAAATAAACTAAAAGCCTCCAGACTGGAAAGGAATAAGTAAAAAACTATTTATATTCCAGATGACATGATATATATATTAAAATCCTAAGCACTCTGCCAAGAAGCTATTAGAATTAATAAGCAAACCCATCAAGGTTATATGGCACAAAATCAATATACAAAATGCAACTATATACTATATTTCTATACATTAGTAGTGAATAATCCAAAAATGAAGGATACAATTTCATTTATAATAGTATCAAAATAATAAAATACTTAGAGTAAATTTGAGATTAGAAGTTGAAACTTGTACACTGAACACTACAAAGTATGTTGATAGAAATTAAAAATGATATAAATAGAAAGACATTCTGTATTTATAGATTGGAAGCTTGAATATTGTTAAGATGTCATTAGTCCTCAAACTGAACTACAGACTCAAGGTCATTCTGGCTTTTTTGCAGAAATGGAGAGGCTGACTTTAAAATTAATATGGAAATGCAAGGGACTCAGAATAACCAAAACAATCTTGAAAAAGAACAAAGTTTTGAAGTTTCCAATTTCGAAGCTTATTAACAAAGCTACAGTAATAAATATAAGTGTAATCTTTGCATAAAGAGCAGATCTATAATCAATGGAAAAGAACTGAGAGTCCAAAAAAACTCTTACACTATGGCAAATTGATTTTTGACAAGGGTGTCCAGAAAATCCAATAGGGAAATAAAAAATCTGCTGGGACACCTGAATATAAACCTGGAAAAAGTAAAGTTGAATCCTTACCTCTATAACCATTTATAAAAATTAACTCAAAATGAATCACATACCTAAAACTATAAAACTCTTAGAAGATAAACATTGAGAAAAATCTTCATGACTCTCAATACAAATGCTTTCTAATATATGATACCAGAAGTACAAATTTAAAAATCAGGTAAACTGAACTTCATTAAAATTAAAAACTTTTGTGCTTCAAAGGACACCATGAAAAAAAAGTGAGAAGACAATCCATAGATTTATGGGAGAAAATATTTGCAATATATCCGATGTGGGACTTTATCCAAAATATAAAGAGAACACTTAAAATTTGACCATAAAAGGACAAGGAACACAATTAAAGTGGACAAAAGATTTGAAGAGATGCTTCTCCAAAGATATACTGTATGGCATTAGGGCATACAAACCAAAAGCACCACTAAACACACCACTTCATAACCACTAGGATGGTTTATGTATATATATATTTAAACCCAGCAGTACCAAGTGTTGATAAGGATGTGGAGAGACTCGACTCCTCATATATTGCTACTGGGAATGTAAGATGGTGTAGTCACTTTGGAAAATATTTTGGCAGTTCCTCAAAATATTAAATGTAGAGTTACCACATAGCAAAGCAATTCCATTTTTTAATATATTCTCAAGAGAACTGAAAACATATGTCCACACAAAACTTGTACATAAATGTTCATAGCAGAATTATTCCTAAAGCCAAACAGTGGAAACCACCCAAATGTCAACTGAGGAGTGGATTAACAATGTGTGTAGCCGTAAGGTGGCATATTTGGCCATGAAAGGGGATGGACTGACACATGCCACAACAGGAATGGACCTTGACAACATCATACTGAGTAAGAGAAGACAGTCACAGAAGCTCACACACATACTGTATGGTTCCACTTAGATGAAATGTCCAGAGTAAGCAAATCCATAGGGACAGAAAGTAGATTTCCAGTTGGTTAGGGTGTCAATGTTGATGGGTACCAGTTTCTTTCTTGGGGGTGAAAATGTTCCAAGTGGTGATGTGAATATACTTAAAATCACTGAATTATACAACTTCAAAGGGTGCATTTTATGGTATGTGAATTATATCCCCATAAAGCTGTTATTTTTAAAGGTGGAGGGTGGGCAGGAGCTTCAAACAGGCCTTTTATAGAAGAGGAAATGCCCATAGTATCCTCCACTTATGGCTACACATTTTCAACAGCACACAAAGTGAAATGTATTTTGATAGACAATTATATCACATATACACAAATATATGTGCTAAAGATCACGGAGTAAATGTGAAGGAATGATAAACACCCAAATTTAGTACAGTTGTTATTTCCAAAGTGGGAAGTGAGGGGTGCAATCCCTCGAAGCACTTCACAGGCACCAATGCTCTTTTTCTTAAAACGGGGAGTGGATCATTACTCTGCACACCTTAAATATATTTTCTATTCTTGTGAACCTCAGTATGTAACAAAATTAACCGAAAACATTTCAAAGGCATATATTTTTAGAACCTTTAACAATTAAATAATTGAAGCCCAAGGATTTCTGAGCACAGATATGTCCCCGAGATCCCCCCCATTTTCCCACACATCCATCTGTGTGCAGCAGGAGGATGCGTGTGGTGTGACCATCACAGTGGTCGTATGAGACGGATAGTAAGGAAAAGGACCGCTGGTCAAGGATCTTAGGAAAATGCTCCTCTGCGCTTTGGAAGGGTACTATTGAGATGTTTTTCTTTTGGACAATATACAAAAGAATGGAGAAGTCAAAGGCGAATTTAGGTGAAAGCTATTAACATTCGGCCTTTGCCCTCAACTCTTTCAGGCAAGAGAGGAGTGAGCTTCAAAGACCACCTGGCAGCTTCCTGGGAAGAAGGCATGACGGTGCACAGGCCCAGACCCTCGGGTACACAGACGCGTGCTCAGGCCCATCTGTTTGCGCGGCGGGGGGGCCAGGCTGAGAAGCTTGGGGCTGCAAACATTTGGTCACCGGCTAGCGCTTCCCCGGTGCCGGAATGTTGATCCGACTGTCACACGCAGATAGAGGCCAGCTGAACAAGAGAAAGCGCCTGGTTTGGTCTGCGTCCCCTCTGCATGTCGAGGTCACCAAAGTGGAGAAATAACAACATGCTTCAGAAGACTGACGGCGAAGCCCAGCGCTCTGACGCCCATGCGTCTCCTCTTAGATGGTGCAACATCGGGCACAAACTAATTCTTTCTGCTAGTCTCTTCCCTAACACTGTTAGGGCTACTTTCTTAAAAGCAGTGTTTACCTGAGTTTTTAGACATGTATTTCTTAATACATATTCAGAAGTCCTTTCTCAAAGCATAAAGACACCAGTTTTACTGGCTTTGCCATTAAAACCCTGAAAAATTAGAGCTGCTCTTGGTCCACACATCTGTAGGGCTGAGTGGAGCACTTCTCTGGGGGCCAGAGGTTCAAGGACAACCCTAGACCTTCCTTTCTTTCCTAAGGGTAATAATCCTGTCAGAGACTGTGTTGCATTTTCTAAGGAAAAAATTTTCCAGTTCACCTCATTACCATGCTCAGGACAAAGGGGTCTATCACCAGCAAGTGCTCTGTGAGGGGTCTTCTGTTACCCAGGCAGCCTGAAACCCTGAGAATAATGTCATGTCCGATCCACTCCCCAGCATGGGACGAGGAATCAACTGCAGTTACCTCCATGTACAGTTCTGATTGATGTATCCATAGAGGAAGCAGGCCACCCCCACCACGGCAGCCAGGAGGAGCATCTGAGTGTAATACCCCAGCCATGCAAAATAGATTCCAATCTTCTCTCCATAGTATTTCCTGAAAAGGACAGATTATCTTTAGAAGACTCGTATAATCACTCTGCAACTTTACCTGAACATTAAGTTCTGATTTTCAGTAAAGGAGGCTTTAAGCTTAAACTTCTGACTTAATGCACCTTAAAACGTATTCATTTTCCTAGCAGGCCCCAAATTCCACAATGAAACAAGTATTTCACACGTCTGAGAAGCACTGATCACCATCAGCCTGTTGGAATAAGTAAATGAGAAGACAGCAAAGGAAGGGAAGGCGGAGCAAGGAGTGTCGTCACCCTCACTGTGAGGACAGCACACGGTGCATGCTCTCCGGAAGGTCACTCCTACCGTGCATGGAACAGGTGAATGCCCTGGTGTTCCCTGCTTTTGCTCATCTAGGAGACTTCCTTAGAGCAAATGGAACACAAATCACAAATAATAACAAGAAAATGACTAATAATACTAATTTGCAGTGGAATGTCTCTCTGACCAGAATATTTGTAGACTCTTTGTGAGACTGAGGGGCAGGATGGATGGGACTTAGGGACCCACATCCCTGTATTCCTTACAGCTAGGGCTTCTATTTCCCAAGTTTCAAAAGTGAACAGTGCAGGCTCTGGGGTAAGGTGGACAGGGCTGGGCAGGTGGATTGGAAGACAGGAGGCAGCGGGTGTGCCAATACCAGATTATTCCTGAGAGGGAGGCAGACACAGCCAGACAGAGAGGAAGGGTTTAAGGATGGGGAAAACCCATGAGATGACTATTTGGGGGACTTGCTATCACTGATCCCTTCCTAGACCAGCTCACTTCAGGCTCAGACTAGACTTACTTAGCCCCTGGGGCCCCCATGAGACTGTCAGCTCCATGTGGAGCTGGGCTGTGCTCCATGAGCTTGCCTAGTGGGCACCTAGCTCTGGAGTGGGAGTCCTGGGAGAACATCCCTGGGCTGGCCCAACTCCAAGGGCACATCCCCAGGGAAAAGGAAGGGCTGATGCCAATGCGGATGAGACAACAGGAGGACAGCTGGTCCACTTTTGCATGAGTGGAGCTGCTCTGAGTATTTTCTCTCTTTCCAATGCTCATGCCATTAGTATGTTTTCCTATCTTGTTGCATTGGCGAGGAACTATAACTCAACATGGAATAAAGTGTGCTAGGTGACATCTTCATTTCCCCAGTGTCCTTGGAAAAGCTTTTGATATTCCATCATTCAGTCCGATGTTTGTCATAGTTATTGTTTTTATATGTTGATTCTCTATCTCATATAAGGGAACTTCACTTTTATTCCACAGAGACCAACATGTGATTAGAGGCTGGGACTTTAAGCTGTATGGTGTTGGGAGAGGAAGGGGCTGGAAAGTGAGCCCCATGGGTAACAGATCAGTGGAGACTCAATAAAACTCAAGGCAAGGAGTTTGAAAGGCCAGGTGAGCTTCCGTGGCTGGCAATACCCTTCGCATATTGTCACACTCAGGTGCCACAGGGCAGCCCCGGGTCCTTCCCGCTGGAGTCCCCTCTACACCTCACCTGATGAGATCCAAGGGCTGCTTTTTGTATATGCTACGCGGATGCGCCCATTCCCTGTACAGAAGGTGCCGCTCGCTGGGGCAGCTGAGGTCCTCTGCCTGGCGGCTGAAGTTGCACTGTGAGGTGGAAGCAAGCAGGTGAGCATCACAACCACGGCGTGCTCCCAGACCTCTCTGCTGGGGCATGACACGTCATAGGCTTGTGTATGGGAATAAGGGGCCCTCGTTTGCTGGAAGGGATGGACAAACCCTCTAATCTTTAGGGATTCTCAAGGGAGGCATTACTAACCCTGTAGGATGTGGGTGGGGAGGAAATGCTTGGCTGTTACAACCCTGGGGAACCCCACAGGTACTTGGTGGGAGCCTTTGAGGTGCTTACGGGCCCGCAAGTGGGCCCGTCCTACCTAATGGAAATTGGGCTGGTCGAGTACCAAGCTGGCCCAGTGAGGAGCAGCTGACAGCCCAGCCCAGCCCCCTTCCTGGGTACCTGGGGACCAGTGAGTGGTTGGTGAGTAAGGGGGTCAGTTCTAAAACCCGGGCTTTTCTGACCCCAGTTCAGCAGTTATTCCGTGAGAACATGTAGAATATAAACAACAACAATAAAGCGTGACATCATGTTACACACTTAGCTTATTCAAGAAAGAATCTTGCTGCCCCTGCTTGGATTGTCGCTCTGCTTCCCATCTGACTCCTGCCTCCTGTCCTAGAAGCAGCCAGCCTCCCCCCACCTCCCCTCCACGTGCCACACAAGGCCATTCCCTACCCTGGGTGTGACCCACTGCAATTATAAAAGGCTTTCGTGGAGAAGAGCTGGGCATGGCCGATGCCAACTGAATATCATAGCACCTTGGCATCCCAGGTTCACCTTCACAGCAGCGGTTTGCAGACGCTCCCAGAGCACACGTCATGCTATATTCATTACTTCTGTTGTGGCACAAATATAAAACACATGGATGGTCCAGCTAGACTGCCGTGTTGGAAGCTCCGAGTCTGCTTCTCCACCCAGCCTTCTGCTCTCCACACACGTGCATCAAGTAGCTGTTTTGTGTCCTAGTTTTCTTACCTTACACACTACATTTCAGTATGGTTTCCATCCACAAATACGTGTCCTACACAGTAGCAATTATCAGACTCCCTGTGCTTTCTTTGACCTCAGAGATTCTGATACACTGATAGCAAGTGTAACAGAGTAACTGCCACGTAACATAGTATTGGATTTATGTCAATGACAGAATTTATTTAAAGAGCTTAGGCACAATAACCCTGCATTTATGGAATCATTAAGGGTCTGCAGCAGTTGCACTTTTGAATTTTCATTTCATGAGAGCATTTATGGGCTGGACAGATGCTCTTGGATTTGAGGAGCCGCTGTTGTCTCAGAACACAGTCCATAACAATGTCAACACTCCGAAGTACCGCCATCATGCCGAGAACTCCAACAGATGCCTTTTTAGAGGCTCTGTGATATTCAAGGGCAGTTTGAAAATTGAATTTCAGCGGGAAAAAAGTCTGTGTTACAGAAAATGATAAATGTAAAGGTCTAACATATAGACTTATAAACAACAAATACTTTTTTGGTTGATAATAATCTGTCAGTCAATTATGAAAATAGCTAATACTCATATGGTTATACTATTATTATATGCCAGGGGCTGTTCTAACACTTGACATAGATTAATTTAACCCTTATAACAACTCTGTGAGGTAGGTACTATTACTATCCTCCCTTATTGATGAGGGAACTGTGGAACAGAAAGGCTCAGCAACTTTGCCAAGGTTGTCCAGCTAGAAGGGGCAGAGCTACTGTTCCTGCATTAACTCCTTTCCACTGAGGGCCTTCTTCATGCTTGGGATTCAGCAGTGACCCAAACCCCCGGCTCCCGCCCTAAATGAGCTTGCAATCTTGCAACAAACTACCTGCATTTTACTGAAGAAGAAACTTAAGGTCACAACGATGCGCCCTTCCTTATTAACACTGCAGTATACATGAGGTGTATTATTTCATTTTTGCCACTTGACTTACATCATGGAGAGGGAAAGCTGCTTTGTAGATCCCGGAGCTTACGAGCTTGTTAATCCCAAACTTTTTAACGTTGTCCCTTACTTGATACATGATCCTGGAGAGGATGAAGTAAACCTAAAAAGATTCCAAAACAGAAAGTGTGGTTCATACAGTGTAAGCAGTCACTGTTTCCTATTGTAACAGGAATCTGTAAGCATACTGCTTTTCTTTTCTGTTTTTTGGGCAGCTTTTAAAAACAAAACTAAACCAACCAAATCAAACCACTAATTATTCAAAGCAGGTCCCAAGACAGCAACGGAACTTGGTTTAGACTTACAATGCGGCTCCTGGTGGCTGGGTTAAAGAAAGTATCTCTATCATGAATATAAAAGTCATTCAGCCGGCTCTTCTCGAATGGGGCAGTGAAAAACTCTTGCTCTGGCTTGATGAGACTTTCATCCACTTGGAGGACTTTGGTAAACCAGTTGAAATTACCGAAGGCTGAGGACCGGGTTTTCAGATCATTGGGTTTCAGAGGCAATTTGATGTGCATTATCTCAGCGTACGTAGTTAGCACCTCCCACGGGGCATGTACTTTCACAAACACAAGCTTGTCATCCAAAATCTGCATTGGGAGAAAAAACATGAACCAGGAAACGGAAGCAACCATTCTTAAAACACATGAGTTTTTCTTATGTTGCTGGTCGTTAAAGCGAACACACACACACACACACACACACACAC
>JAQQAC010003801.1:33287165-33310163 GCA_029783875.1 Phataginus tricuspis | reverse complement strand
GCCAGGAGGGTGGGTCTGCATTCCCACACAGCCTCCAGGAGGGCGGGTCTGCGCCCCACACCACGTGCCAGGAGGGCGGGTCTGCATCCCACACGGCCTCCAGGAGGGCAGGTCTGGCCCCGCACCACGTGCCTGGATGGCAGGTCTGCGCCCCGCCCCACGTGCCAGGACGGTGGGTCTGCACCCCACACCACGTGCCAGGAGGGCGGGCCTGCGCCCAGTACCACGTGCCAGGAGGGTGGGTCTGCACCCCACACGGCCTCCAGGGGGGCGGGTCTGAGCCCCATGCCACACTCCAGACATGACCTACGCCCATCTTGTGTCAGCTGCATAGCCATGACTGCAACATGCTGACTAGACAGAGTCCCTCTGTCTGTGGAGCTTGTACACCGAGGCCACCGCACCTCCTCACAGCCAGGGGCCTCTCTTCTCTCAGACCTCAGCCACCGAATAGTCCCTTCAGCTCCTGCAGTTTCTGCTTCCCTCCTGAGAAATAATGGGCATGACCGTCAGATTCAGGGGCGAAACCGAAATCCAGACTGTCGTGCACATGCGCACTGTGCGACGCCGGGCGAATGGCTCTGCGAGTGTCAGTGGCTTCGTTTCAATAACGAGACCAGCAGTGGCTTCATCTGGGGGTTTACTTAAAGGATTGGGTGTGAGCACGGGTGTGAAGTCCTCAGCACCTTGCCTGGCATGTAGTAGGTCCTGAGGCATGTCAGCTATTATTTTGTTCTCTTCCTCTTTATTTGAACATGCTCAACTTCCTCATTCCTTTAAAAAAACAAATCCTCTCTTCCCCACAGGCCTTAGAGTCTCACATCCCCTTTTTAATGCCAAATGTCCGAACAAAAATAGGGCACCCCAACCCACCTGGCCTACACACTGTCCACCCAGTGACCCTAAAACCTCCGGTGGGACACCAGTGACACGCTTCCCTGTGACTCCAACACACGGATCACTCAAGGCTCAGTCACTCAGCCTCCTGTCTGCTGCCTCCTCCAGGCGGGCCTCTGGGACACGGCAGGTCAGGTTCCAGGCCACCATGGTACAGCAAACACCCCAGCGAAGCGACAACTGAATGGCTGGTTCTCGGCGCAGGTAAAGGTCACCTTTACACGGTGCTGAAGTCTATTAAGTGTGCAACAGTTTTATCTGTAAAGCCAAAGTACACATATCTTAATTTAAAATCTTATATTGCTCAAAAGTGCTGCCCATCCTCTGAGCACCCAGCAATTCGTAACCCCTCTCCTGGTGGGGGGTTCTGTCTCCATGCGGCAGCTGCCACTGATCAGGGTGGGGGCGCCCCAAGGCTGGGGGCCTGCGGCCACTTCTTAAAGAAAGACAACAGTGAAGTTTCCTGCATTGACTGGCTGACTCTTCCTTTCATGAACTTTATAGCTCCCCATCCATTGAAGTTTTATTCTTAAATGCAGCAATTCAGCCCCATCCTCAGGCCCCACTTCAAGTTCTCGTTCTCCTGCTGTTTCCACCCCATCTGCAGTGACTTCCTCCCCTGAAGCCTGAGCCCCTCAGCGTTATCCGTGAGGGTGGGAATCAGCTTCTTCCAAACTCCCGTTCATATTGATGTTGTGACCTTTTCCCATGAATCATGGATGTTCGTCGTGGCTTCTAGAATGGGGAATCCTTTCCAGAAGGTTTCAATTGACTTGGCCCAGATCATCAGGGGAATCCCCAACTATGGAAGCCCTAGCCTTGTGAAAAGTATTTCTTAAATAATAAGACTTGTATGCAAGAGACTGTTAATGGAATAGAAATCAGAGAACAGGAATACACAGAAGTTGAGGCAGAGAGAGATAAAAGGATCTCTAGGAATGAAAGAATATTAAGAGAACTGTGTGACCAATCCACACAGAACAATATTCGCATTATCAGAGTACCAGAGGAAGAGAGAGAAAAAGGGATAGAAAGTGTCTTTGAAGAAATAATTGCTGAAAACTTCCCGCGCTGGAGAAGGAAATAGTCTCGCAGTCCATGGAAGCCCACAGATCTCCCAACACAAGGACCCAAGGAAGACAACACCAAGACACATAATAATTAAAATGGCAAAGATCAAAGATAAGGACAGAGTATTAAAGGCAGCTAGAGAGAGAAAAAAGATCACCTACAAAGGAAAACCCATCAGACTATCATCAGACGTCTCAACAGAAACCTTACAGGCCAGAAGAAAATGGCATGATATATTTAACATAATGAAACAGAAGGGCCTCGAACCAAAAATATTGTACCCAGCATGATTATCATTTAAATATGATGAAGGGATTAAACAATTTCCAGACAAGCAAAAGCTGAGAGACTTTGCCTCACATATACCACTTCTACAGGATATCTTAAACGGACTGCTCTAGAGGGAAGCACTCCTAAGGCTAAAAAGTGTCACGAGAGAAAATAAAATCATAGCAAAGAAAGCAGACCATCCAAATACTAACTAAACGCAAAGAATAAAACATCTAGTATATAAAGAATGGAGGAGGAAGAATAAGAAGGGAGAGAAATAAAGAAACATCATACCGTGTTTACAATAACTTAACAAAAAAGTTAGTTAGATTGTCAGATAGTAAAGAAGTAACCCTTGAACCTTTGGTAACTAGGAATTTAAAGCTAGCAATGGCAATAAGTACATATCTATCGATAATCACCGTAAATGTAAATGGACTGAATGCACCAATCAAAAGACACAGAGTAATAGAATGGATAAAAAAGCAAGACCCATCTATATGCTGCTTACAAGAGATTCACCTCAAACCCAAAGATATACACAGACTAAAAGTGAAGGGACGGAAAAAGATATTTCATGCAAACAACAAGGAGACAAAAGCAGGTGTTGCAGTACTTGTATCAGACAAAATAGACTTCAAAACGAAGAAAGTAGCAAGAGATAAAGAAGGACATTACATAATGATAAAGGGGTCAGTCCAACAAGAGGAATATAACCATTATAAATATGTATGCACCCAACACAGGAGCGCCAGCATATGTGAAACAAATACTAACAGAATTATAGGAGGAAATAGAAAACAGTGCATTCATTTTAGGAGACTTCAACACAGCACACACTCCAAAGGATAGATCAACCAGACAGAAAATAAGTAAAGACACAGAGGCACTGAACAACACACTAGAACAGATGGACCTAACAGACATATACAGAACTCTACACCCAAAAGCAACAGGATACACATTCTTCACAAGTGCACATGGATCATTTTCCAGAATAGACCACATACTAGGCCACAAAAAGAACATCAGTAAATTCAAAAATATTGAAATTCTACCAACCAACTTCGCAGATCACAATGGTATAAAACTAGAAATTAATTTTAGAAAGAAAACAAAAAGCCTCACAAATACATGGAGACTTAACAACATTCTCCTAATTAATCAATGGGTTAATGACCAAATCAAAGAATATATGGAGACTAATGACAACAACAACACAAAGCCACAACTTCTGTGGGACGCAGCAAAGGCAGTTCTAAGAGGAAAGTATATTGCAATCCAGGCCTATTTAAAGAAGGAAGAACATTCCCAAATGAATAGTCTAAAGACACAATTACTGAAATTCGAAAAAGAAGAACAAAGGAGGCCCAAAGTCATCTGAAGGAGGGACACAATAAAGATCAGAGAAGAAATAAATATAATTGACAAGAATAAAACAATAGAAAAAAAATCAATGAATCCAAGAGCTGGTTCTTTGAAAAAATTAACAAAATAGATAAACCCCTAGCCAGACTCATTAAGAGAAAAAGAGAATCCACACACATAAACAGAATCAGAAAAGAGAAAGGAAAAATAACGACAGACCCCACAGAAATACAAAGAATTATAAGAGAATATTATGAGCATCTGTATGCTAACAAGCTGGAAAATGTAGAAGAAATGTACAACTTCTTAGAAAAATACAACCTTCCAAGACTGACCAAGCAAGAAACAGAAAAACTAAACAGACCAATCACCAGCAACGAAATTGAATCGGTAATCAAAAAACTATGCAAGAACAAAACCCCCGGATCTGACGGATTCACCTCTGAATTCTACCAGACATATAGAGAAGAAATAACACCCATTCTCCTTAAAGTTTTTCAAAAAATAGAAGACGAGGGAATACTTCCAAACTCTTTCTATGAAGCCAGCATCACTCTAATACCAAAACCGAGCAAAGACCTCACGAAAAAAGAAAATTACAGACCAATATCCCTGATGAACGTAGATGCAAAAATACTCAACAAAATATTAGCAAACCGAATTCAAAAATACATCAAGAGGATCATACACCATGATCAAGTGGGATTCATCCCAGGGATGCAAGGATGGTACAACATTCGAAAATCCATCAACATCATCCACCACATCAACAGAAAAAAGGACAAAAACTTCATGATCATCTCCATAGATGCTGAAAAAGCATTTGACAAAATTCAGCATCCATTCATGATTAAAACTCTCAACAGAATGGGTATAGATGGCAAGTACCTCAACATCATAAAGGCCATATATGACAAACCCACAGCTAACATCATACTTAACAGCAAGAAGCTGAAAGCTTTTCATCTAAGATCGGGAACAAGACAGGGATGCCCACTCTCTCCACTGTTATTCAACATAGTACTGGAGGTCCTAGCCACGGCAATCAGACAAAACAAAGATATACCAGGCATCCAGATTGGTAAAGAAGAAGTCAAATTGTCACTATTTGCAGATGACATGATATTGTACATAAAAAACCCTAAAGACTCCACTCCAAAACTACTAGAACTAATATCTGAATTCAACAAAGTTGCAGGATACAAAATTAACACACAGAAATCTGTTGCTTTCCTATACACTAACGATGAACTAACAGAAAGAGAAATCAGGAAAACAATTCCATTCACAATTGCATCAAAAAGAATAAAATACCTAGGAATAAACCTAATGAAGGAAGTGAAAGACCTGTACTCTGAAAACTACAAGACACTCCTAAGAGAAATTAAAAAGGACACAGACAAATGGAAATTCATCCCATGCTCTTGGCTAGGAAGAATAAATATTGTCAAAATGGCTATACTACCTAAAGCAATCTACAGATTCAATGCAATCCCTATCAAACTACCAACACCTTTCTTCAATGAACTGGAATAAATAATTCTAAAATTCATATGGAACCACAAAAGACCCCGAATAGCCAAAACAATCCTGAGAAGGAGGAATCAAACAGGGGGAATTATGCTCCCTGACTTCAAGCTCTACTACAAAGCCACAGTAATCAAGACAATTTGGTATTGGCACAAAAACAGACCCACAGACCAGTGGAACAGAATAGAAAATCCAAACATTAACCCAAACACCTACAGTCAATTAATATTTGATAAAGGAGCCTTGGATATACAATGGGGAGATGACAGCCTCTTCAGCAGCTGGTGTTAGAAAAACTGGACAGCTACATGTAAGAGAATGAAACTGGACTGCTGTCTAACCCCATACAGAAAAGTCAACTCAAAATGGATCAAAGACCTGAATGTAAGTTATGAAACCATAAAACTCTTAGAAAAAAACATAGGCAAAAATCTCTTGAACATAAACATGAACAACTTCTTCATGAACATATCTCCCCGGGCAAGGGAAACAAAAGCAAAAATGAACAAGTGGGACTATATCAAGCTGAAAAGCTTCTGTACAGCAAAGGACACCATCAGTAGAACAAAAAGACATCCTACAGTATGGGAGAATATATTCATAAATGACATATCCGATAAGGGGTTGACATCCAAAATATATAAAGAACTCATGCACCTTAACAAACAAAAAGCAAATAATCCAATTAAGAAATGGGCAAGGACATGAATAGACACTTCTCCAAAGAAGAAATTCAGATGGCCAACAGGCACATGGAAAGATGCTCCACATCGCTAATCATCAGAGAAATGCAGATTAAAACCACAATGAGATATCACCTCACACCAGTGAGGATGGCCAACATCCAAAACACAAACAACAACAAATGTTGGCGAGGATGTGGAGAAAGGGGAACCCTCCTACACTGCTGGTGGGAATGCAAATTAGTTCAACCATTGTGGAAAGCAGAATGGGGGTTCCTCAAAAAACTCAAAATAGAAATACCATTTGACCCAGGAATCCCACTCCTAGGAATTTACCCTAAGAATGCAGCAGCCCAATTTGAAAAAGACATATGCACCCCTATGTTTATCACAGCACTCTTTACAATAGCCAAGAAATGGAAGCAACCTAAGTGTCCATCAGTAGATGAATGGATAAAGAAGATGTGGTACATATACACAATGGAATATTATTCAGCCATAAGAAGAAAACAAATCCTACCATTTGCAGCAACATGGATGGAGCTAGAGGGTATTATGCTCAGTGAAATATTAAGCCAAGCCGAAAAAGACAGGTATCAAATGATTTCAGTCATAGGTGGAGTATAAGAACAAAAGGAACAACTGAAGGAACGAAACAGCAGCAGACTCACAGAACCCAAGAACGGACTAATAGTTACCAAAGGGAAAGGGACTGGGGGAGATGGGTGGGAAGGGAGGGATAAGGGAGAAAAAGGGGCATTACGATTAGCAGATGTAATGTTGAGGGGGCACAGGGAGGGCTGTACAACTCAGAGAAGACAAGTAGCGATTCTATAGCATCTCGCTACACTGATGGACAGTGACTGTAATGGGGTTGGTGGAGGGGACCTTATGAAGGGGGTAGTTTAATAACCATAATATTGTACATGTAATTGTAGATTAATGATACCAAAATAAAAAATAGTAAGACTTGAAGTTGAAAATACTCCTTGATCCATAAGCTGCAGAATGTATGTTGAACAGCAGGCATGACACAACATTCATCTCATTGCACATCTCCATCAGAGCTCCTGGGGACCAGGTGCACTGTCAGTGAGCAGTAATGTTTGGAAAGGAAGCTTTTTTTCTGTGCAGTAGTTCTCAACAGTGGGCTTAAAATACGGAGTAAACCATGTTGTAAACAGATGTGCTGTCGTCCAGGCTTTGCTGTTCCATTTCTAGATCCCAGACAGAGTAGATTTAGCAGAATTTCTAAAGGCCCTAGGATTTTCAGAGTGGTCAGTGAGCACTGGCCTCCACTTAAAGTCACCAGCTGCATTAGCCCCTGACAAGGGAGTCAGCCTGTCCTTGGAAGCTTGGAAGCTGGGCACTGACTTCTCCTCTCCAGTATGAAAACCCTAGATGGCATTTTCTTCCAAAAGAGGGCTGTTTTGTCTACACTGAAGACCTGTCATTTACTGTGGCCACCTTCACTCACTGTCTCAGCTGCTCTTCTGGGTAACTTGCTGCAGCTTCTCCATCAGCACCTGCTGCTTCCCCTGCACCTGTATTTATGGAGACACCTTCTTTCCTTAAACCTCCTGACCCAGCCTCTGCCAGCTCCCAGCTTTTCTCCTGCAGCCTCCTCCCCTCTCTCAGCCTTCCTGGAATTGAAGAGAGTCAGGGCCTTGCTCTGGATTAGGCTTTGGCTTAAGGGACTGTTGGGGCTGGTTTGATCTTCTGTCCAGAACACTGGCACTTTCTCCACATCAGCAGGAAGGAGGTTTCCCTTTCCTGTCATCCAGGTGCTCGCTGGGCAGCACTTTAATTTCCTTCAAGGGCTTTTCTTTGTGTCACAACTTGGCTGTTTGGCACAAGAGCCCAGCTTTCATTTATCTCTGCTTTCAACAGGCCTTCCTCACTGGGCTTCATTGTTTCCAGTTCTTGACTTAAAGTGAGAGATTGGTGAGTCATCCTTTCACTTGAACACTTAGAGGCCACTGCAGAGCTATTAACTGGCCTAATTTCAATATCACTGTGTCTCAGGGAACACGGAGGCCTGAGCAGAGAGAGAGAGAGAGACAGGGGAATGGCTGGTGGGTGGAGCAGACAGAACACACACAACATTTATTAAGTTTGCTGTCTTACATAGGAGCAGTCCGTGGGGTTCCAAACCGATGATAGTAACATCAGCGATCACTGATCACAGGTCACTATAGAAAATATAATAGTGAGATAGTTTGAAATATTGTGAGAATTACCATAATGTGACACAGAGACACGGAGCATCTGCGAAAAGGCTGCTGGGAAAATGATGCCAACAGACTTGCTGGACGGAAAAAGGGCCACAGCCTTCAGTTTGTGAGCAATGCACTACCTGGGAACCACAATGAACCAGGCACACCTGTGCCCCGCCTGGCCGCCCTGGGCCTTGGACTACCTTCTCTGGATCTGACAGATGTGTATTATATCCTTTTCTTTCTCTGAAGGATATGAGTATCTCTTTATAGCCTCTCTCTTTGCCGTATTTCTGCATCACTGAAAAGAGTGCACAGCACATGTGAATATCATAGATGCTGAAAACATTAGAAATATTTCTCTTTCATCTCATTTTAATGGCGTGGTAACGCTCTCTCAGAGAGCTATACTGTAATTTATTTAACCAATCTCAAATTGCTGGATATTTAGGTTGTGTCAAATTTTTCCTCTATTATGAAAATTTTTGTAGAATAGTCTCTGTGGACCCACAACTATTTCCTCAGGATAAAATTCTGGAGCAGAAATATTAAGTCAAAGAGTGGATGCAATTCTAAGTTCTTTAACATGTATCACCACACGGCCCTCCAGAAAGGCTGTACTAATTTATCCTCTCTTGAGTTCTCACCTAGTTCTTTTCAAAGAATGCCTGAGGTATCCACCCTTCTCTTAGATAACTGGCAGACCCCCAGGCTGGTTTATAATGCCCTCTATTTTACCACTCATTATAAATGCTTAACCAGGTGAATGAAGGGTAGGACATTTTCATTTGCTAAGCATGTTACTGTATCAGCTTGGTGTCACTTTAATAGACAGTCCTTGTCATTTTCCTTTACAAAGCAATTCACAACAAGCTAATGGACCACTTTAAGGATGTATCAAACCAGTCTTCGTGGTTTGTTACGAAGCTGAAGCCAATTAGCATATATGTGCTGCTCACCAAACAGGCAGATGCCAGGAAAAGATGCTTACTTACGAGAAGATTGCTTAAGTCTCTTTGATAGGAAGTCACTATCTTCACTTCTCTGTGGAATTCACACGTAGATAAGTAACAGTGTTCTTGACATTTAAAAGCAACCAGAGTGGAGCTGTCTTCAGTGTTGAAAATGAAATAAAATTAATATTGCATATGGCCTGACAGAGTCATTGTTCAATAACTATCTTTTGAATAAACGAGTATCTGGGGCCACACGATTGTTATCTAAAAATGATCTATGTGCCTTGTTGGAAACCTTGCATATAAAAACCTAAACCATATCCTATAGTCTATAATCTGTATTTTGACTGAAATAGACTCCCTGGCTCTGAGAAAAGCCCAATCATACATCAGCTGTGCGGTAATTCCCCCTGTCTCTAGGGGAGAAGCTCACTCCCAGTGCAACACAGATCTTTTTTTAACCTACTTTTCTTAACTGAGTAAAGCCAAAGTGACTAAATCACTGAAGACCTGTGTTCATCACAAAAAGATGTGTGTGATTCTATTCTCTTACTGTTCCTGGAGAGCGGGACTGGGGCTCAAAGTGAAACAGGACAGGGCACCTATGCTAGCCCGGAACTCGCTCATACCCCTTTGGAGAGGTTAACCAAACTGTCAGAGAAATAAGGCAACCAAGATCCCCAAGGACGGACTGGCATAATTAAGGAGTTTCCGTCCCTGAGCGTGTTAGATTACGCATCTCATTTGGCTTCATAAAGTCAGTGCTGGGAAGGCCTGGCTTGTGAACTATGCAGCAGTGACACTGACGCGAAACACACATCTACCACTTTGTTTATGTCACCCAGCCTTTTCAGGATAAAAAGCAAGGGATGTGATGTCTAAGAAATTACTGAATACGCTGTGATGACAATATAGCACAATTCAGTTGGGATGAAATACATGCACAGATTAATTTCCAATATTCTTGCAGCTTTGTCAAAGTCTTCATGGTGCTGTCATTGTATTTTTCAACCTGCCGATTGATGTTAAGCCTACAAAGATCGATGAGAAGTAAGTCAAAGTACTTGAGATGTGCAAAAAATTACTGTTTAACGATCCTAAGGGCTATCTATTAGTTATACATCATGTGCTTGAGAACGTTTGGTAAGCAGAATAAATTATTTAATCAGGACTTAAATTCACATGCTGGGGATAAAGCTTTCAATGCCAATGGATTGAGCTAATGAGGAATTTGCTCAAGTAGGTGATGTGTGTCCATGAGGGGACTGAAAAAAAAAAAGAAAGAAAGAGCATTCCAAATAAGAGCAGAATGGAAGTGAAAATTTAGGGAAAGTTCACTTCCAAATTTTCTTTTCAAATTAATATTTTTCATGTAATTACCAAAGAAATAAATGCTCTTTTTGGGTAATTTCGAAAACAGAATTTTTTTGAGAAGGAAAAAAATTACCTATAATGCACTGCTGAGATAACTACAATAACCATTTCGATGCCATGTTTTCCAAACTTACTGCTTATAGGAACAACCTGGGGCACTTGCTTAAAGTGCAGATTCCTGGGCCGCTCCTAGACAGTCTTACTCAGCGAGTGTAGGATGTTGGTCCTGGACAACTGACTTTTAACAATCAAAGCAAAAAGGGTAAGAAATACTGTTTTCCAGGACACGCTTTCCCTGGGCACACGAGCAGCTGTTCTTTTGTGACAGTTTATCCCTTTCCAGCCTGGTCTATAAGAAAATTCAGTACAGTTGATCTTTCCCAACCCCAAACCCTCCTACAGAGAAGGCCCTTTTAAAAATGTGATACAGGGAACTGTTTGGGACGATGGCAGATGACGACTTCTTCATTCACCCTAAGGCTGGGCCTCAGGAGGACCAATCAGGAAAGGGTTTTGTCTTCTCTGCATCTTTGTGAGATGGCATGGCATAATCTGGTCTTACTTTTAGGATTTCACCATACCCTGTTTTCTGCTTTTAAGGATTGGGCCCAAGGACACTTCCCGTTTCGGAAATAAGCACGATTTGGATTCATCGCTCTTGTGCTGAGTTCTCAAAAATAAAACCAAACATGCTTACCCCAGCAACACATTTTGTAGCTGTTAATTTGCAACTGCTGATTCTAATTTGATTTATTCCTTTTAACCTACAATCTTAGTATCAGTAAGTAAGGTGTAAAGGAAGGAGACAAAAATATAAAGAAGAGCTCCCTGTCTTTGTCTAAAATATGAAGGAATTGAAGCTACACCTGATTCGTTCCCTAAAACAAAAGGCAGAACACCTATGAAAATGATCTGGGAAGGTGAAAACCCACAACACTGGTTGTTATCATCTCTTCCTAACCTAGCTTCATACGAGCCTCATATTTCCAATTCAAGGACTATCTGTGGTAAACATACTATTTCCAGGAAATTATTTATACGGTCCTGGTTCTATGTAATCCCCTTCTGCCATCCCCTTATTTCTTCAATTCGGAGAAATCATCTATTCAACCATGCCTTCCCTATTATGAGGCTCTATGGGATAAATTTGTTTCTGGGAGATCCTGAGACCAGAAAAACATATTTACTTTGAACAACCAGTTTTCCTTTTATTGTACTGAAACTTTAGACCCTGCAGTTAATGACATCCCCTATTTTTTTGGCTACTAGGATGCTCAGAGGCAAATCTGTAGCTGAACCCTGACTTCTGAATGGGACCCTATGATTAATAATCATTTTGTTTAACATTACCCTGACACATGGCTTCATTTTAATTTTCTGGCTTTTACATTTCTGTCACCCTGGTTTGCTCATCTAATTAGTTCTACTCTTGATTCATATCTGGCAGTGACCTCAAATGCTTTTTAATGAATTATAAATGAATAAATAAACTGTGTTAACATAGTATTGGCATAAGTAGGAAACTAATGACTTATGAAAATTATACATTATACGCTGAAGTCAGTAATGACAGATTTCCAAGTTACCCATACTGGTAGTTTCAGTCTTGTTAGCCACAAAGAACCATATATTTAATGCACATAAGACTTAACAAGGAGTCAAGCCAAGGGATCAATTCAACAGATGGGAAAAAAAGCACTTGGTAAAATTTAAAACCTAGCAACCTAGGACTAGAAGGGAACTCCCTTTAACTTTTTAGAAGAAAACAACCAAAAATTTATACCAAGTATGATATTTAATAGAGAATTTTAGAAAGATTCCATTGAAATCAGGAGCTGCGTAATGGCGAGTACTACGGGTTTTATTTGTGAGACCTCGGCCACCACACTTGGGCAAGAAAAGGGGAGAATTAAAAATGGCAAAGGTAGAGCAAAATATCATCATTTATAGACAATTGGTCTTCTTTTCAGAAACCTTAAAAGATTAGAAACTGTTAACAGCTAAAAAGAAGGTTCCTGGATAGATGTGAAAACCAATAGGCTTCTTTTTGTTACACACAATAATAAATCACAAACTGCCGTTCAAAATGCTACCCTCTGACATCAAACATTTTAAATAATAGTTCATTAAAATGTACAAGATCTTCATGCACAATATAAAACATTCCTAGGATGTAAGACCTCAGTAAAAGGAGTGATATACTGTGTTCACTGAATGAGAACTTTCTGATAAACTCTGAAACATTTCCAAAGAGATCTCATCGGCTCTAAGCAAACAGCTCCAGCCTCGTAGTGACTCACCTGAAACAATGGGTAACAGTTTCAAAGGCTCACAGGATCTACAACCATTTAGTTGTCTTGCAGTATTTAAAAATTTGGATATAACTTAGTTTATACTTGTTTTAGAAAACCTCTTATTCTATGGTCTCCATTGACCAGATCCTTCTGCCACACACAAAAGAATTCTTAAAGTCCAACATGAAATCCAAATTTATACTTTCATATATAAACTTTTCATCAGATTTGAGGAAATCAATTTCCCATCAACTCCTAGGAGTAGATTCTGCACATAAAAGAGTAATTAGAGGCACACTGAGAACTGCTCACACTGTTCTGCGCTATCCAGGCCCCTTCGCCTTCTTTATCACGCCTGAACTGTAGCATGACTTGGTCACAAACTCATCTGTCTGAAGGGAGGACAAATGTCAGACAAAATGAAATTCAAAATAGATCAACAGTGCCACTTGTTAGCAGCTCGGTAAAAGGGAGCAGAAGCATTCCTGGCCAAACGGAGCTGGAGTTGGAGAGGACGTAGGAGTTTGTTGTATTTAAAACATCTTTGCTCTTCACCATGTAGATCAAACTCGCCTGGATACAATCAATCATGTACCATGCTGAGCGCGGTCACTGAACCACGCTGTCCTCCCGTCCTATCGGAGAGAAGCCTGAGGTTTTTCAGTATTGGGTGACCAGGGGATTCAGGAGATGAAAGACTCCTCGCGGCGAGTCTAAGCTAATGGAGGTAAGTAATTCCGTTCCTCTTGCCAGCAGCTGTCCTTGGGACATACTTGTGATTAACAAGGAATGGTGACGGGAGGTCTGCTTAGGGCCCTTCCGGGGGTACCTTCTTTCCCCATAAAAAAGGGCATTCCCTCTTCCCACCTCTGATGCCTGGAAACACCGCAGCCATCTCTTAACAAAGCCAAGTTGGTGCAAGAACAGCCCGCTTTCTGAGGCTGGCAGGGGGCAGAAGCTGGTGACCCTGGCCTCCTGATGACCTCGCTGAGCCAGTGACTCCCCTAGCCCAGAAGTGTCCAGCCACCAAGCTGTTTCTCAAAGGGGAAAGTTCTTGCTTTTAGCACTTACACCATTTGGAGCTCGCTTTTCTTGTTACTCCCAGTAAGACGACTTTCAACCTGATCGGGCGCCAAAGACAGAGCAGCTGACCAAGCGATTCCCGCACGACGTGTAATCAACCCCCCGGCACAGCCTAAGTGCAAATGTTTATGCTTTTAAAGGAAGGTGTGACATTTCTGAGTATTTCCACTCATATCAGGGGATAAATTTATGTGCTAGTTGGAGATTAGCTGAAAACATGTTGTCTCTTTCGCTCAGGGAAAGGTGCTGTGTTTTTGATGTTTGTGGGTCTATCACCTCTAACCTCCTCAACTCTAAAACTGTATTGAACAATACCCTTTAGATCAGCCCCTGGCAAAGCCGACGTCAGGCTGCTTTAGGAAATTAGTATGATTTAGATGTCACTTTTTTCCTCTTTCAATGAAAACAGGATTTTGAAATTGCCTTTCTTTCATGTTGTCTTAAACCCTGAATAAGGCCAGAAAAGGATGATGGTGGGTGTCTTGCCAATGGGTTTCAGGTCCGGATAAGTTCACTATGGATTCAGTGAGACCGAAAAATGACAATGGAACGTTCTTGGGGTGAAAGGGTTTATACCCAACTTCATTCCCACAGTGGCAGGTCAATCACTAGAATCCCGTCCATTCAGAGCAAGCCGGTCTCGGCCCCGGGCCTCTCCGCCCCACAGCCATCTCAGCCTCTGTCCTCTGTACGGCCCCCACTCCACCCTCTGCTCTCCGGCAGCCGTGCCACGGTGTTGCCCAGAGCACTGGGCAGAGCTCTTTATGTAGAGCCAGTAACAACTTATTGCCACGTGTGCAGTGAGCCAACTGACCAGGGTCAGGTGAGAATCCTGGCCACAGGAACCTTCCCTTTACCCACATTCCACCTCTCACCTCTCAGTCTATGTGCCCTCCGTCTTCTGCAACGGTTCCTGTGCAAGGAAGCTGGAATATTGTAACTGAATCACATAATAACATAATACAGTATACAAATAAAAATCATGACAAATTACAGTCCTCAAGCCTGAGGAGATCCATCGCGACCAAGTGGTCATCCTGGCTGTGTTCAAACCAGCTCTGCTCAGATGAGTCAACCAAAAGGACCCCGGGTGGGCCTACCAGGACCCTCCTTCTCCAGCCTCTCCAGGAGAAAGTCTTGCGGACACACAGGCTGGTCATGTCGCTTTGTCTCTTGCTTCTGCTTCTTCGTCTTCAGCGGCCGGAACCGCTGCTCCAGTTTCCGTTGTTGCCGCAGCTCCAGTGAGAGTCCACCTGACTTCCTGCCCAGTTTCTCTCTGTCTGCTCCTGCCTTTACCAGATCAACCCACATCGGGGTCCTTGTGACCTTCACGGGGCCCTTTAAATTCTTCCTTCGAGTAGCAGACTGTATTTCCTTTTGTCTTTCATTGCTTGAGCCTGAGGGTAGGAGCAGAGCGTGGGGGGCTCCACGGCCCAGGGAGGGGCTGCACTTCTCCTGCAGGAACCTGTGGCTGCTGAGTCTTTATCCTCCTTCGGGCTTTCCACCAGCATCCAACCAGGTGGGGTTCCAACCGAGGAGGGGCCCAGGCCTGCGGCACCGGCAGGGCCTCCCCCGCCGACCTGTCCGTCAAGCCTCCGCTCCTCCATTTCTGGGGCTGACGGCCCCACTGCACCCTTCACCTGCCCCCCGGCCCTGGGCGGTCTGCCTCTCGGGCTGCCGCTTCTCAGGGGGCTGTGACATCCTTCACCACTTCCACAGCACCTCACAGGGACACCATTTCAGTCACCAAACTTTTTCCTCCTCGACGGCACCTCACCACGGCATTCTTGTGCGGCCTCCTCCCACATCAGTGCCATTTCGGTCTTCAGTCACCCACAGCAGTCCACAGCTCGCATTCCCTGCTGCCATTTCTTGTCTCTTTCAGGAGCATGTCCTTCTCTTCTGTAGACTTTTTAAATACTGTGAGAAGCAGCCAACCCACAGTCCCCGCTGCCTCACGGGCGCTCTGTCTCTCAAAAGACCTACTTACCACACCAAGGGCCACCCCTATAGCCTCAGGTGTCGCCTCCACCTGCCTCCAGTCCTGGGGTGGGGCCCAGCCCTCCAGGAGGCACGCCACCTCAGACCACATGTGCACTGGGGGACAACTGACTGTCTCCCCACCGACAGGGGCAGCCTGCTGAAGCACCCCTCCCATGAGTGTGGCCAACGTCACCAACTGTCTTCCCAATGAGCTTCGGCCCTGGCAAGTTCACTACAGATTCGGTGAGACTGAAGGATGACAGTGGAATGTTCTTGGGGTGAAAGGGTTTATTACCTGGCTTCTTCTGCAGGCGGTAGGTCGTGCTGAAGGATGACAGTGGAATGTTCTTGGGGTGAAAGGGTTTATTACCTGGCTTCTTCTGCAGGCGGTAGGTCGTGTACTAGAATTACGTCTGTAACTAACAGTCTGCAGGTCTGTAATCCTTCGTCTCTGCCTCCACCCACCACACCCCAGAGCACTTTATATAGTGACTCAGTCAGTAACAGCTCATTGCCCAGGGTGTGGAAACAGCAGCTGAGCAGCAGGCCAGTTACATCATTAAGTAGTTCAGGGTCAGGGGAGGATCCTGCCCATGGGAACCTCTACTTTCTCCACAGTGGAACTCGCAAGTGTTTCCAATGACTAAAATTGTGATTCCAAAGCTCAAATGATGGAGACTAAATAAAGTAACATGTACAAATACAGACTCAAAGCACTTCAAAACATGCTTCATAAAAACCAGCAACATGGTTTATGTACCATGTGTTCAGGATTGCCAAGTTAATGATAATTTTTTTCTCTTGGCTGGCACGTCTGTTTCTGAGGACGCAGGCACAGGACTTAGTGATGCTGTAAGCGGCTCCCGGGACCCTCCCCCGGCCCTGAAGCTCCGGTCAGGCCAGATTTGCTGCCTTTATGCTTTAATGGATTAGGTTTGTTTAGCTTACTCCATACAGTCAGTGCTCAATGCACAGAACATATCTTAGTGGCCACAGGAAAATGATAAAATAACCTATTTCCTCTACTGATAAAATTAGTAACAGGTCACGCTTTTACCTATTAATGCACTGTTTTAACAAAACCCTAAATAAAAGGGGAGACAGAGGAATTAACATCTATTATCTAATATGTGCTGAAAACTTACATAACAGCACTATAAAATATCTTATTTAATCCTAATCATAATCCTATAGCCTAGGTATCGGGAGTCCCATTTTCCTGAATCTAAGATGCCACTGACTCTATGATGAGCCAATATATTACATACTGAAAAGAAAGAATTCAGCCACTGAAATTATGGTACAATATTTGTAAAATGTACCCTGATTTCAGAGATGTCAAAATATAAAAATAACATGCACCTCCAAAATATTAATAAAATACAATATGGGTAAGATAATTCACCCAAGTCATGCAGCCAGTTTAGTAGGTGAGGCAAACACAAGCCAGCTGCTCCCCTCCCGCAGGGTGACGTCCCCACTGAGAACAGCTCTCCAGCTGGAAACTGAGTTCCACTTCCTAAGTTCTGTCCAGCAGACTGTGAGCACAGATGTCACTTCCAGCTCAGGTGGTAAAGAGGCAGAAGTTTCTCCATCCTCTCTGAACCTATCTTCTCTTTAAGCTGATGCCCAGGAAAGTCTTAGAAACTGCCTGCTGAGTCGGGCAAAGCCCCTGAGCCAGCCTGCCGGGGCAGAGCCCCACCTGCACCCTCGAACCACTGTGCCGAACAGGGAGCCGCTCCTGACTCGACAAGGACCAGGAGATGCCTGTCATACCGCACACAGTGAGGCAGCACCCAGCCAAACCAGCATCCGTCTTGCACCCGGCTAACGCTGTGCAAACCCCAACTTCCAAATGCACCCTCCTGGCACAACTAACCAGGGACCAAAACACAACAGGACTGATGGCTCATCTTCAGCAGGTTTCATCACTTAGTGTGAAAGAATGAGCAGAAATCAGTGGATTAAAGAATGACATATTTCAGAGAAAAGGTGCAGAGCGGGACAATTAGAGGTGTGTGTGTGTGTGTGTGGAATAGCGCAGATGTGAGAAAAAACAAAAATAAAGAAAGAGGAAGAGATTTTCAAAGTGGGTAAACTTACATGTATGTCCTCTTTGTTTTTCTGTCCTGTTTTAGTTCAGTACAGTCTGGGTTCAGGTACAGAAGATCCAGGCAGCTGTTATAACCCTAGCCTAAAAAATGGTTTAATATGTTGGGATAAGATGGGCCTTTTACCCGAAAGAGCTTGGAGCGAAGTGGCAATGGATGCAAAGAAGAAAAATGGGAGAGGCCAAGGTCCTAGATTCAAGACGAGCACTTGAAACCACAGGCTCCGTGGTTTCTTATACAAGAGTCTGTGACCTCGGTCATTCGCTGAACCTAGGGGTCAACCCTGTACAGAATGCACTTCACAGGTTATTAGAAGAATTAAATGAGAACCTGCATGCCAGAGGTCCACACCACTGTGCGCAGGCAAGCACTGAACACTGGGGTTCTGTGCCCTCATCATCAATTACCAGCTTCATTCCCATCTGGCTGCAAAGCAAAGGCCCATGCGTGCTTGGACGGGCATCTCTTCTACAGACACAAACGCAGTTCCTTGGAAGAAAGTCTGCCGTCAGCTGTGAAGCCCACTGAGGTTTAAGAGCCTCAGGAAGTTTCTATTTCAAATCTAACATTTTTTGTGCTGTTTTGTAAACATGGCTTGAGGGAACAATGAGCAGAGACAATATGAAGGTATGTCGAGCATACGATATTTCAGACAGCGGTTTCACTTGATTGCTTACATAAAAATAGCACTTTATTATTTTTTCATTTCACAGTATTACAAGAAATAAAAAGAAAGGAAAGTTACATAAAAAACTTACCCTTTGTTTTTGATTTGAACCCTTTTTGTTGGTCTCTTTTCTACGTTCATCTTCATATACCAGAACGAAATCGATTCTTCGCTGGCCATCATTAAAAAAGAGGGAATCAGGTTTTCCGTTAAATTCTTCCTGTAGGGAATAGAAAAACAAATTCTAATATACCTCTTTGAAAAAAAATCTACTTAGAAGTGTTTATTTCTTAGCTTTAAAGGGTACATTGATGTGTTCACAGAGAAAGAGAAAGAAATACATCCACTGCTAGTTACTCTACCAGGAGCCCACGGACACTATGATCTGCACAGGCATAGCCTGTTGGTGGTGGAAGAAGCCCTTGACTTGAGCGGTTTAGCCTTTTCTACAAGGGAAAAGATCAATATTATGTATGTAACACGATTATCCCAGAATCACTCCACCTCAAACAGCAAAAAGGAGAATCAAGTTTGGAGGTGAGCACGGTGACCAGAGATGCCTACCTAAAAGACTGAAGCGTTTAAGAAGAATCTAAGTCAAAGCATTATTATGAAAACTCATCCCGTCTGTGTCATATTTTCTAAACTTTCCGTCATTTTCCATGACTTCTTTCTGGCACTCACCATTCTATAGAAGGAACTGCTTAGTGACCTTCAATAAATGCCAGAAGATGCCCTGATACACACTGCAATGTCTCTGCTTGTTATCTGTCCCCCGATCCCCAAGACAGCCCCTCACCGCCAGCAAATGAGACAAGCAAAACACACCCACCCACAACAGTATAAACGAGCCTTTAACTCACAGCTTAACAGCCTGATGCTTAAAAACAGAGAAACACCAGAGCACAGACTTAATACAGTTTCAGAAAATCCTATGACCGCACAGACTTGGACAGAATTGTTTTAATTTGCTCTAAGGAAAGACAGGTTTGTTTCTCACGCTGCCTGTCAGGATGCATGCATGAATTCTGTTGTTCAAGAATCAGACTGTTTTAATTAGTAAGTTAAAATTTTCCTAATTTTTCAACCTTTTTCATTAAAAGTTCATGGGGAGAATGCATTATGGAGTCATTTAGTCATACCACTAAAAGTGAGTAATTCTCGTCTGCTTTCAGTGGCAATTCGTACAGTCACCTGATGTCACCACCACCTCCCCCGCCAAAGTTCTGGGAAGATTCTCCTTTGCTCCTGAGCAGTCTAGGCTGGTGCCGGCCGCTCCCTTCCCCTGGCCTCCTCGGAGCAGGTGAGGACTTGTCGGAGCAGGTGAGGACTTGTCGCTGGGATCCCAGGCTCTCCTCCCAGCGAGCACGGATCCCGGCTGCGGCACGCCAGCCAACTCCACACATCCTCGCCTGGCCCAGCCAGCCAGGGACTGCAGCCCCCGCAGCCTGCCGTGCCTTTGGCCTTTCCCAGCAGGTGCACGGAGGGGCCGGGCACATGGGCTTCAGTGCCTGAGGCCAGTGCCACAATCGGGCCTGTTTGCAGTTTCAGCTATTTAACACGGATAAACTTGCTTTAAATGTACTTAAGGCCATACAAAGTCCAAGTCCTGAGCCCTCTTCCTTTTCACACCAGCCAGAGTCCTTTAGGCCCCTTGGATTCCTCTTCCTTTCAGTGAAGAGGTTACTGTCGGTGACAGCGAGGCTGGTTGCTAGAGGAAAATTCTGTGTAGAGGGGAAAACAGTGAGTGATTTCTCAGAATGGCAAAGAGAAGAAGGGTAGGGTGGGTCATCAGGAAAGCCGCGGCATTGCTGGGGGTGTCGGGGAAGCAAGCAGAAGCGACTTTGGCCCGGCGGCCCCATCCGGTCGCCTTTGGTGTGTCCCACAGGGCCTCCCAGATGTCAGTGTCTGGTGGGCCGGCTGGAAGCTCCTTGCCTGGCCGCTGCTCACCACCCGGCTGCCCGCACGCCTCTCCCGTGGGACAGAGGCCTGCCCCGGGGAGAGGGAGCCTGGCTGACTTGGCCCCGGTCTGTGTGGAGTGGCAAGGCCCGGCTCAGACACGCCGTCAGGGGAGCGACTTCCCGCCGCTGTGAGATCCAGACCCCCATCTCCCGGCATGTGGGGAGAAGGCAGGAGCTAAACGCCGGGCTGGAAAGACTCGGTAACAAACAAGGGGGCTGGGCTAAATAAAAGACTGGTTTATGAGCAAAAGTGTGTGATTAAAAATTAAAAGCTGGATTTTTCAGTGATGACTTCCACTACAGGCCTAACTCATCAGCAGGACTCTGAAATAACAGAAAACAAATAAAAAACTCCCCCCTAAAGTTATGCTTTATATAGAGTAAAATTCAAATAATTTCCATAAATACTGATAATCAAGTCCCGACCTCTCTGCCTCCTCTACTCGAAGTTTGATCTTTAGTCTTTCCTACTAAGTCAATGGCATCAAGATAGATGAAATACCACATGCCAGAGCCCAGCTTCTCCTGGGCAGCCGCTTCCATTTAAAAACACACAAGGTCTGACAAAGTATCAGGTAAAAGAATTTTAGATCAGAGTTTATATATGGTTTCTGACTCTCTCGCTGGGAAGTTTATGAATTATACTCATTGCTTACTAACCCTGAGGGTCTCAGGAAAATGTCTTCAATGCCAAGGAAGCAAAAAGGGTCTCTAGCTCTTAACACTTCTTTCTTCCAGGAAAAAATACAAAGTAACTTCCTGATTACGGGGTGGAGTGTGTGTGCCCCGCGCCCTCCCGGGTCCCGAGGATCCTGGATTCCTGGCCAGCATTTACTCACCCATCTGGGGCACCGCACTGGGAAGCCAAAGGTGCAACGGTTTAAAGACAACCTATGTTCACTTGTCATGGCATCAAAACAAGCCAGGCACTGTGGTCGGTGGCCTGACCACCCCTGACTGGCCGTCAGCTCCGCCGTCTCACACGTGGACGGAGGGGACACGCTGGGTCTGAGTGCAGGCAGATGGGAGAGGTGAGAGCCGGGCTGCGTGTGCAGGACAGGGGATCAGGATGGGGCAGGAGGACGCACACAGACGCTCCCCAGGCCTCCCTCCTCTCCGCTGGCTCCCCGGCAGCTGCTGCAACAGGAGCCCCAGGGCCAGGATCCCCCCTAACCGACCGGGACAAAAAGGTGAGCAGCAAAATTCCTCCGGCCCGTGCTCTCAGGCCGGCATTGTGCGTCTGGTCCGCAGTAGGAGCTGCGTGCGGTGCTGGCCCTGTCCCGGGCCCGTCAGCTCCTCTACTGCACGGCCAGTGACTGAAGGGCAAGTCCAGAGAGAAGCACCCTCTGGTAACTGGTAGGGAAACTTCTCACACAGTCTCGGGATGAAGAGAGGCACCGGACTTGCTCTGGAACAGGGTGCCTCCTGCACATGGAGGGTCACGTATAGTGAGGTCTGTCTTCCAGGCAGAGAAGTCAGTGGGCAGGAGAGGCCTGGGGAAGCAGGCGGTGGGTGCCCTGTGGCAAGGGGCCGGGCCTGGGTGCACAGCCCACCCTGCCACGCGCCCTCCTGGAATCTGGCGGCATGCATGATGAGTCCACAAAATAACTGCTTAACATGTGTCCAGCCTCACAATCCTCAAATACTTACATGACGGGTCCCCAAATAACCCCGCTAAACCAAGATCGGAAGTCCCGCTTCACAACAGAGGTGTCTACATCCAGAGGTTAAAATGCTGAATTTAAATCACTTGTCCAAGATGAATAAAAAAAGGGATGGGGGTCTTTGTCCGAACTTCCATTTACGTGTGAGGGAGTCTGAAACCTGCCTCGGACAGCAGGTGGTATTACTGGACTGAATCCCTAGGATTTCCAAACAGAGCACTTCCGCCCTGACGTGGCTGCCTTTCGCTGTGGGGCTGGAGACCAGGCCCGGCTTCTCTGGGTTAATGGTCAAGACCTTCACAGAAGGCAGGTCACAAAAAAGGTTCACTGTCCAGCGATGACAGCTGAGGAATTACACTATGAAAAATATATCAAAACATAATTTGAAGAGCAGCTGATATGTGAATGTGGAGACACGTGGCTCTCCGCAGTCTTTAAGACTAGCAAAACAAAATAGTTAACTCCAAGGGGAACGAAGAGAAAAAAACCAAACTTCAATCATAGCAGAGAACTCGAGTGAAAATACAGAATGTTTTACTTTTCAGTAGACCCGGAATCCACGCACAGAGCAAGTTGTAGAGAAGCAAGTTTAGAAGCAAAAGCCTTTACATAAATATTAGATCTTACAAAATACGGAAGACAATGGAATTTTATTTACATGCCATGCTGTTAAGAATTAGATACATTCTGAAGTGTTTTCCCTAACACAGCAGAGTTGAGGCAGATTCAAAGCACAAGTCATAGTGGGACTGTTTTTCCTTCACACAGTCGTGCGGACAGAAGAGACCAGTTTCCTCCCTTTCATCCCGACCCCCTCAGCCTGACGGAGCACTGGGCCACTGACGAGCAGAGGGACTACACGGAGCACTG
>JAQQAC010003801.1:33266945-33278473 GCA_029783875.1 Phataginus tricuspis | reverse complement strand
TGCCTACGGGATGGGCTATGTGGGCACTGGGAGGATAAGGTGCCTACAGGATGGGCGCAGCGAGGTGGGTGACACGGGCACTGGGAGGCACCGTTAGGTCACGGCGGACTTTCAGCCGATGCATCAGGAGGTGCGTCCCCTTCCGACCACTGTCTGCGGGTAAGTGAAGCTGCAGACAGAGGGACCCCTGTGCATGTCAAGGTTGAGCTCTACATCACTTCCTTCAAAAGTATGGACCTGAGTTTTCGGACAATGATTCTTATATCTGGCTGCACATTACATTTGCCTTTGTAAACTTCACGTACACATAGGCAGGTTCTGAGCAAGAGCAAGGTGAGCCCATGGAAGTGGAGCAGGGACCTTCCCTTTCCAAAGGAGCTCTTGGGGCAACTCTGACACAGCTGCACTCGTCTCAGCCGAACTCCCCTAGGGCTTCACCAAGTGCAGCTGGAGCTCCCCAAACACCACACGCTGCCCGCTATGATCCCGCCAGCTGCATGACCGACACCTGTCGGGTAGTAAGACAATGCGCCGGGAACGGGGCCACAGAATGCCCACTTCTGGCCTTGGGGGTAAATACTGAGATGACCTGCGTGTATTCCTTGAAGCACAGTGATTGATAAACAATAAATGATTGGACAAACGAGCCCTTTACAGCAAAACATAGTGAAAACAACAGTGGCTTATTCAAGGTAATGCGTAATTTAAACAGCTCTTATTTCTGGTTCAGTTGAAAATTCTACCAGCCAGTGCCCAGCACATTTATTTACCGATAGACTGTCCTGTTGGTATCTTAATAATACTGCTGGGTATGATTAGTTCTCAACCCATTGATAATTTGGTGGACCCCTAACGCCTGTAACTACTTTCTCAGGAGCACAAGTCATAAATGCTCCTTTGTGCTTCTCTCAGGTGGACAGAACCAGTTCCCGACACCGGCAGTCTGGCTCCACGTGAAGGTTGGTGGCCGGGGTGAGCAAGGGAGGGCTGGGGGCGCCTCAAGGCTGGTGAGGCCTGTGCTCGGGGTGTGCTCACCAACTACCAGCACCCGTAAATGTTAGATAAGACTTCTCACTCTGTTATTATTTTATGAATATGCTTTTAAAACAGCTAAAGTGGTTTTCAATCACTGTGCAGCCACTGAACACCACCCCGGTGGGGAAATCTGATGCTTCTGCTTACACACGAGGAGGCTGAGGTCCTGGAAGGAGAAGCGGGTTGGCGGCAGGGGGCCGAGGGCAGAGCGGTGCAGGGGGAGACAGCTTGGAGTCCCCTGAACTCCAGCTCACACTCAGCCTCCTCGGGGGGCTTAAGAATGACTTTCCCTTACAAAAAAGTAAAGAAAACTTAAATGAAGATACTTTTCACAGTCTTGGCAGTACCTCACCTCATTCACTTCTCTCTTCTTCAACCTTCTTACTTCCTATTTTACAGGACAATATATTTACTTTTTGAAAACACTTAAGACTATCGAGAGTCCACGAAATGCCGGCGACATCACTGATCATATCATGACCGAATGATCTGCCAAAACCTTCACTGTGTGCGTTTATTTTAAAGGATTTGGACTTAGCAGTCAAATTCTACTCCAGCTACCAGTATGGTTGTGACCTGATAAATTCTAGTTCATATTAACATCATAAAGAGCCACATTATTGGTTTGCCCATTATTATTAATGAGAATTCTCTTTGGTAGTTATTACAATCTGTCAGGTCACATTATTCTGTATCTCAAAAAGTGACTTGGGAGAAGGAACTGTAAATGCATTTTCTTTTGAAGGAGCCATTAGGGCTTTCTGGGTAAAAACACATTCATAGTTTTTTTTTGTTTTTTACCAGAGACCGAACTTAAGGAATACATTTGAGACTTAGAGTAAAGATGCATTTTTATTATTATTTGTTGAAATAAAGAAAATCACAGTTAACTGGAGGGACTTCAAAAATAAAAAGACTTAAAATCTTTCCAAAGCTCTTAAGACTTCCAAATTAATTAAAAGTTCAAAATACAGGAGGGATAGCTACCATTGAAATCCCACCTGTCTCCCCTTTTCAATTTTCCAGGAATCCTGCGAATTCACACTGTATATACATTTCCATCAAGTTCTGTGTTTCTCTTTAAATTTTCATTACAACTTTTCCCATTAATGCTGCTTTTTAGGTCACGTCGCAGTCAGGTTATTCACCAGCACACTCTCAACTCTAACTCAATCCTTCTGCTTCAGGATGACTCACAGCAAACGAGCCCCGCGGCAAACAGTGATGGCACATCTCTGCAGAACGCCAGGCCTCCTTGATTTCCGCACACGTTTCTGCCAAATTAATTTTGACACTCCCCAGATAATAGACAGCTTGCTGAATTTCAAATGGGATACTTTGTGGAGCAGGAATTCACAAGGCATTTTAGCCTAGCATTTCTGAAAATAGGGAAATAGATCAGGTAGAATGAACACTTACAGGGAGGAAAGCGTTTGGTCAAATACAGAATTGGGCTGATGCTGGTAACAGGGTGAGTGGGGAAAAATGAAACAAAAGCGCAGGTTCATCAGCGAGCCCTTGCACTCCCTGGGGCGCTGGACGCCCGGAAACCTCCTCTCCCTCCCTTCTTCCCCACTCTCCATCCGCTGCCAACTCCTGTTACACAACAAACACGCAGGCCCCTTCTCCCCACCCGACGCGTCCTGGTTCGCGCACTCATCCTCTCCGGCCCAGACTGCTATCCAGGCTGTCTCCCCTGAGCTCCTCCAAGGAACTGCGGCATTTCAATTATGAGAATGTCTTTCTACCGAGATGGAATCTGTCCGCCGACGCACACATCCTATTCGTCGGTGCCAATACCGCATTTTGCAGCTCCGCCTACCAGTTATGACGGCCAAGTATTTAAACTTGATGTCAGGTCCTTGCCTGAGTGCCGGGACCCAGTGCCATGCTATGCTGAGCTCTCTTCTGCGCGACATGCCTTCCCTTAAAGCGGGGCACCCGGAATGGGGCACGGGAGGCCTTACCAAACCGGCGGGGACAAACTTAGAACACGTCGGTGCGAATGCAACCCAGGCGCGTGCTGACCTTCCGACACTTCGCTTACAACCTCAGTTCATACGGTGCCTAGCTGGCCGGACACCTGGCCTTTTCACATGACCGGTCACACTAGCCTCAGGTCTTCGGGGCTTTACTGAAGCAGCTGACGGCTGTGAATTAGGAGCAGGAGTTCTTCAGTTCATACTGAGGTTTGTCTCCTCTAGAAACTGACTCCCATCCATGAGTCCATGGTCCCGGTGTGATCAATGATCCCGACACGCGCTCTCACTGGGCCCACAGTTCTTCGTTCTGCATTTAAATGCAGTATTTCCCACATACCTTGCTAAAATCAAAACCCAAAAACGTCTATGCTTTTCTCCTGTTCTACCAGCCTAAATGCCCATTAAAGAAGCAAGTAAAGTGTTCAGATTGACTTATTTTTACTGAACGTGTGTTGACCCCTGATGACCTTTTGTTTTTCTAACGTTCACAAATCATTTGCTGAAAAATCTCATCCTGTAATATTCCTAGAAATTAATACTCCAGCTTCAATGTCTCCACTTATCAGAATTTCCTCTCCGCCCAACCCCCACCCTAACCCCACCCCTCTTTGCAAACAGTTGCATTTGTCCCTCTGCTTTTCTGGCACCTGTCCAGCAACTCTGTCACCCACAGCAACTCAGGGTTACCAGCTGTGGTTCCCGGGCAAGTCTACGAGCCCCTTTAATACCCTGTTGATACGGTTGATAGATAATTTTTCTAGCCAGGAAGTTAAAACTCATTTGGAGTAACTATATTGGTGGCAGGCAGCCTGGGTCTCTGTGGCCCCTGATCGGGGCTTGAACCATTTCAGCCTGAAGTTCACCTTCATTAGCAGAAAAGACAAAAGCAATTCAGAAGCTAGTAAGCTTTTTCTCTTTGTCATCTTGTACCACTAAACTGTCTTCCTCAGGTTTTGGACAGATCACGGCTTCTTTAGGGTCTAACATAACTCAAAACCAAACATCTCCTGTTTTCCTCATCAGGCTAAGCCTTGACTCACTCATTCACTCTGGACTCATTTTTTTCTCACATTTTTTAGCAATAATGGAAAAGATAAGACTGGAGTGTTTCAGAAGATTATTAGTACAGAATGATAACAGATTAGCACTTGGAGATAAACTGGCGTTAGCTAGTCTGGCCTGGCTGGCCTAACCTAACCACCAGTCCTGACTGTTCCCAGGAGGTGCGTTCTGCATTCCAGAGCAGTGATTCAGGTGGGGCGTTGGCCTATTTTTGTTCCTACCCCCCAATCCTGACGAATCCACACATGTAGCTCCTGAGCCAGCCACATAAAGACAACGGGCAGGACTCCTTTCCTTCTTATTCACACAGAGTGCACAGCCCCACTTCTGCTCTTGCACATATGACGAGCGGGCTTCCCGCGTGCGACGCCCCGTGAGCCCCCACCGGACCATCAGCCACTCCTACCAGCAGCTGGTCTTCTCCCTCACTTCCCCTTGTGCCAAGTTAATATCCCTTTGTTGGATTTCCTTCTTCTGGTTGAGTTTATTTCCTCTTTTAGTGTGGTGAACGCAGTGCCAAGGCCTCCAGGCAAAGCCACCCGGTTTCTCTGTTCGCAGCACAACACACCATGTTCAGTCCAGGTGAAGAAATGCTGGAACCCAGGGCCCCCTCATGCCCAGTCTCCCAGCCTTGAAGATCCCAGGAGCTGGAGGCAGACCTGGGCTTAGTCGGGTTTCTGGGATTAGCCAGGGGGACCCCGGACTGACCCATGAAATAACCCTCATCTCTTTCACGGCCCCAGCACTGGGTCAGGACCACAGCACCATTCAGACCAGAAATAACGAAAACAGAGGCTGGGATTCAGGAGGGTTGGTGGGTGGGAAGGTCAGAGCGGGCCCTGGAACTGCCTGGAGACAAAGCCTGCGGGAGTGTGGGGGGCTGGCGCCCGGCGCGCTCACATGGCACTCCTCGGGGCCACAGGACTGGCCCTCTGCTCCGCAGCTGGACTCCATGGTTTTGGGGGAAATCAGCTTCTTTCAGGTCCCTGCGAGCCGGCCCCTGAGGATCCTGGAGCCTAGCATTTCCCGCTTCTCAGCCGCTGCCCCGGCTCGCCGACACGCGGGCCCGCCCCACCTCCCCTCCATTCCTCGCCCTCTGGGACCCCTGCGCCCCAGGAACCTGACCTCTTGCCACCAGGCGCGAACTGCCCGGGCCCCGCCCCAGGCCGTGCCATGGCTAGGAAAGTCCCGTCTCAAGTCGCAGGAACCCCTCTTCCTGACGTCTGCTCATCCCACGATGACCTCAGAGGCCTGCGGCTTTCCTAATCAACCTGCCCTTCCTTCGTAAAGGGTGCGTTTCCCGTTTCCCAGCTCAGCACCTCAGGGACGCCCCCACCATACACTGCCTTTCCCAGCACGCCCGCTTGCAGAGCCCGGCCCTGTCCCAGGCCTGCCGCCGGCTCTCCTGGCGTCTGAGTGGCACTGGGGAAGCCACGGGGGCTGAGGGGCTGATGCCACGGCAAACGCAGGCCCACTGGCCGCACACAGGCCCTCACCACGGCCCTGAAACCCTAGAACCTTCTCTAGGTTTCTCTGGGTCAGCGTGGCCCCTGCACCCCGCAGCTCCCTCAAAGGCCCGGTCATCCCCTGTGTCCTCTGCGCCTGGGACCCCTCAGCTTCTGGCGCCACATGGACACCCTGTAGCGGCCCCGCTGCTCCCGCCCTTAGGAGACGCTCCTCTGACCTGAGGGCGCCTGCGTCTCTGCAAACCAGGGCCTGCCCCTCCCTGGGTCCAGCTGTCCCTCCCACCCGGACCCCGGCTAGAGCAGGAAGCCATCCAGCCCTCACACTGTCCTCCAGGCCGCACGCACTCTCTCTCTCTCTCCCTCTGGCTCCCTCGCTGTCCAGCCCTCCGTAGTCAAACTCCTGGAAAGAGGTCAGCATTTTCTGTCCTCTTTTCTCCTGCTCCTAAGCTACTCTAGTGTGGACCAGAGCGGCACCCGCACGCTCCCGAGAAACAGCTCCATATAAGGGCACCACTGAGTCAACGCCTTCTCAGCGTTCATCCCGAATGAGGGCACCGCTGCCCCCAGGGGACATTTAGCAATGTCTGCATATATCTGGTTGCTACACAGGGGCGAGGGGCCCTTTGCATCTCAGGGTCGGAGCCAGTGATGCCACCAGACCTACAACACACAGGACAGCTGCCCACGGCAGGGCTGGCGGTGCTCCAGCTGAGATGCCCTCAGACGCCTCAATGCCCACACACCCCGACCCCGGCCGCCTCCTGCCCTCCATCTGCCCCTCCTCGGACGCCCCTCCCGCCTCTCTGTCACCTCCTTCTGCAGCCACCGGCTGAGTCACTGCCCCTCATTCTTGGGAGGTTCAAGCCTTGGCTCAAATCCGTCCTTGTCCAGTCCACTCCTCCTGACCCAGTTCCTGGGGAGTCCCACATTCTCCCCTCCCACCGCCCTGTCCTTGCGGCTCGGCCTGTCCCGGCCCCTCAGCCCAGTCCCCCTCCCAGACCTTGTCTGTCCTGGATCCCTCTGCCTTCTTCAGGTCACCACAGACACCCGACTCTCCCACGCGGGCCACCCGTTTCTAGCTCCCTCTCCCTGATGCCCCGCCTCCGGACATCACCAGACCCCAGTGGGGTCTGAATCAGAGGACCCTGCGTCCCCACCCTCCTCATGTCCGGTCCTCTGCTCTCTTGTAAACACCCCATTAGCTCTTAGCTTTGTCTTGCTTCTGAGCTGACCTGGAGGAACCCCAGAACTGGTTAAATCAGACCCTCTGCTGATCGGCACTCTTGTGGTCAGGCTCTCCCTCCCTCTGAGGTCATTCCTGCCGGCGGACAAACAGCGACTCCTGCCACCTTAGGACCAGCCCCAGGCCCCCCCTCATCGCGAGCCCTCCAGAGAATAATCCTCCTCACTCTGCGTTCTTGGGCAGCAAAAAACGTCTGAAAGTTCCTCCCACATCCCGCACATCCAGTTTCTCCTCTGGCGTCTGTGTCGCCTCCACTCAGCTGAGGCTTCCGGCCAGGAACTCCTCCCGCTGCTGAGCCCGCGGCCGCCTCAGCCGTGCCCCCCGCACGCCCTGTGCCTGGACACTGTGCTCACGTGGCCTCAGGACTCCCTCCCGCTCCTCCCACCTCACTGGTTCCTCCTCAGCCTCCCTGGGGACTCTCCCCCACCTCCCCCACCTGTAAACACTGGAGCCCAGCTCGGCCCAGATCTCGTCTCGTCTCCGTCTCACTCTACCAGCACCTGTGTGCCGGCTGTACAACCCCCAGACCTCCAGCTGGACCCCTCGCTACCTCCAAACACATCTATCCAACTGCACGTTGACAACCCCACTTGGACGGCCCAAACTTTGTGCATCCAAAACATTTTTTATTTTCCTCTGCAACCCTCCCCTCAAACTGCCCCCTCCAGTCTCCCAAGTCCAAATCCTTGGAGTCACCCTTGACGGCCCTTTTCTCACACCACACCGATCTCTCCACGAACCTGCCTTCCAAACACACTAAGAATTCGCGTGTGCCTCGTTACCACCACCAAGCCCCGCCACGCATGTGGACTGTGGAAGGTCAGGGGGTCTCCCAGCTTCTGCGCCTGGTGCTCCACCATGACACAGGTCAGGTCACTCCTCTGCTGAGAATCCCCATTTATCCTCCGAAGGCTGACCCTCAAATGACTTCCTAACTCAGAGTAAAACCAGAGCGCTTACAACAGCCTATAAAGCCCCCACTGTCCACTCTCTTCACCGCCCTGCCCCCTCCTTGTGACGGCGCCTCCTTCCACCTCCTCAAACGTACCAGACTCTCGCACCTCAAGCCCTGTGTTCCTGCGATGGCCCCTGCCCGGCACGCTCTTCACTTGTGTCTCCAGACCACTCGCTCCAGCATCTGCACTGTCAGGTCTCCCCCTTGCCTGCTTCTCAACACCCGACCTGTGAGACATGCCCTGAACCTACTTAAACTGCGACCACCCCCTGCCGGGCCGCCCCACGTACAATCCCCAGTTCATCTTCCCAAGGATCACCATCATGTGGCGTTCTGTGCGTCTTAGTGATTTTGTGTTCTGTGTCCCCCACCAAAATGTAAGCTCAGATTCTGTTTTCTGCTTGTTCGCTATAGTGCCCCAAATTGTAGATATCATATAAATATTTAAGTGGATTAATATTCCAATGTTGTTGGGGATCACATATATTTCCATCTAGTTGAAGACAGTCAAATTTGAATTTCTAGGAGTAACAGTTTTTTCAGTAAAGTAGCATCATCCCTCAGAAAAGGAGCCAGTGATACAAACCTGCAAAGGATGACCCCTCTCCTGGCCTCCTCTCGCTGCAGGACCCCAAGGGCTGGATGAAAGGGACACAGATTTGCTCCATTTTAACCCTCACCTTCCTAAATCTATTTTCCTAGTTTTTCTAAATCCTGTGGTTTCTCAACATCTTCCCTGGTTTATCCTAATGTAACCCTACTACTCCTCTGCCAGCCTAAACTATTATTTACTCTAAATTTGGTGGAAGTTAAACAAAAACACCATGAGTTTGGCATGAGATGGTGATAAGATTCTTCCTGTTCTCAAATGCCGGGACAGGTATATATAAACCTCAAGCTCTGGAAGGGCCAGAAAAGGGGTATTACTAGTGAGATTCGGGTCGCAAAGGGCAGTTCCCCACCTTGTCTTTCCCTCTGGGAGCTCCCGCACCGACTGCAGCCTGGCTCTTATGCCGCTTGTTAGAGCAGACAAACCACTGCTATGTCACAGTCCTTCTCCACACCCACCCCTCACCCTCTGGGCACAGGGAACCATCCCGGGTGAGACCCGGTCATGGCAACACACACAGGCTTTCTAGAAAGAGTCTTCACCACCACCCAATCTCTCCCTCTATTATCCCCTCAAAACCCAGTTTTTTCCCACTCCTTGGGGCTTGGCACGAACCCGGGGTCACAGGGCAGGCCTTTATCTGCTCCAGGACCGTGCGGATGGCTCCCTGCCCTTGGCTTTAATCAGTCTGCCTAGGTCTGCAATTCTGCTTCCAAGTCTGAACTCTACCAGGCCATGCGGGCGTCCGGTACTCAGTCCCCAGCAGCACTGTCGCGAGCCCCGGTCCCCGGAGTGCAGTCCAGGTCATCCCGCACCTAGTCTGTTTTCAGGGCCGTGTCCCATCCACGGTCGCCAGTCACAGGGCATCCGGCCATGCTGCCGCTTCCTTGACTAGGTCCCCCTTGACCAACTGCTTTGGAAATTATAGTGTGATTAAATATAATGACAGTGCGACTGAACACAGTGCATGGACCCAAGGGAACAGGTTATGTCACAGAGATAACAATACTGTCAGAGGAAAAGCCGCTGGGAGCTGAACGCTCACACCTCACCAGCGCCGTGTGTCAGCTGTATCTCGGCAAAAGGGCGGGGAAGCCTGCTGGGAAAATGTTCCGTAAACAAAGCAGGTTACAAAACAGACTTCCAGTGTGCATAAGCTAACAGTGGAACCGGGCTTGGGATGGTCTAGCATGGCGCGTGCCCCCAGCTACCCCTGTAAAGTCAGCCTTCAGCCAGAGTGCTCTCCCCTGGACCCCCCAACACCTTCCTCACCTCAGAGCAGGTCTGGGAGGTGGGGGGCATGGGGACGGGGGAGCCATGGGGAGGGGAAGGGGGACATGGGAGGTGGGACACGGGGAGATCGGGGGGCACGGGGAGGTCGGGGGAATGAGGTGGGGGCACGGGGAGGTGGAGGGGGACACTGCACAGATGGCACATCACCAGTGCGCCGAGGGCAGAGCCCCCGCGTGGGCCCCGCAGAGAACAAAGGGCGGGCGTCCCCCAGCATTTACGCCCTGGGCTAGGGCAGCCCTGGCTCGGCCCGCTCCCCGCCTCACAGACGCCTGGGCTCCGACGTGCCAGCCCTGCTGTGACCAGGATGCTCAGCCAGAGAGGCTCCCTCAGGCCTTCTCGCCAAGGAAAGACACGGGAATTCTGGAGGAAACGCTAGAGGAAGCACGGCCCTCCCTGCTCACCGCACCGCAGGAATGGTCTCTCCACCCCTCTGCGGCCTGGACGCGGCGGCACCTGCCAATGACCCTTTGGCCGCGAATGGCCCGGGCTGCCCCACGCGGATGGGGTCAGAGGGCAGCCCTCATCCTCTGCCCTGTCGCTCCGCGAGTCTGCCGGGCCGCCGGGCCTCTGCCCCAGGTCTGCACAGTCTCCAGGTTCTGGTTCTCATCTTGGTTTGGACCCACTTACCCAACTCTGTCCTGGCATTTGCCCAACCTGCCTGCCTGCTGGAGCCGCCGGTCTGCCTGAGGCTGCAGCTGTGCCCACAGACAAGGCTGCCCTCTGGTGCCGCCCGATCCCCGCAGACCCAGCTCCCCAGGGGCCGTTACAGCTCCGGCCTGTTTGCATGGAGACAGCGGCGGGGCCAGGCTTGCCTACCGCAGACGGGCAGGGCGCGGGCCAAGTGAGAGAGGAGGCGGGACAGGCCCCTAGGCCAGCTACGCCAGCGAGGCACACGGCGCGGGCCTCTGAGGCACGAGAAAACCACGTCCTTCTCCAACACAGTGTGACGTGCCATCAGAGAAGGGCACCGGCCGGGGTACAGGCGTCGGTTACCAGGCGCTCATGGAAGGAACCTGTGATTAACAAGCTCAACTTCACCAGTGTGGTCGCACGAAATGACTCTATTCCTGAGGCATGAGAATGAAAATAAATAAGGGAATTTAGCCTAAAAACCTCCTTTCAGCTTGGGTGTTCTCCAACTCACTGTTGAGACAAGTATCTCAGAACAGGAAGTATATTCTGGGACCCCCGAATTCCACCCCTGGCCGTTCTAGTTTAGACCCCCCTTCCCCACTGTCTTCACACCTTGAAAAGGGAAATGTGGTGCTAAAGGAGCCAACACAGGAGGAGGAAGAAAGTTTCCACTGTAATTACCAGATTACAACCTCAAACATCGTAATACACAACAATCTGTTCTGGAGAAAAATGCATTCATTTCGCACAGGGAACTGGCGTGAGCTGTATATGTGTGCATGAGCACGCCAGCCTCCGACTGCGTGCAGCTCTTTTTAGACCACATTTACTGCTTAAAGGTTGTCAGCAAAGGCAGTAAGAAAATCAAAACAAAAGAGGACCAGCTCTGTGAGTCTGTGCCAGCGTCATACTCAATGTGAACTATCTGTGTCCATTCTGTGGTGGGGCTCTAACTGCAGAAGCGAGAAAAACCACAGAGCTCCTCTGCAATAGACACAGGACTATTGGTGAGCATTCACCATTTCCCTTCTCTGAAAATCTCACTGGGTATAGCAGAAAAGCTATTGAATACTATGTCTTTCTATTACATCCAAGTGATTTTCACACCAGGCGACCTGCTGGTGGCCCACAGGAGCCCCACACTTGGAAGTGAAATGGCAGTGCGGCTGCGATGTCCCGTAGGACCCGCTTTGGGTCCAGAGCATGGCCTGGTTTCCGTACTCCTGGCAGAATGGGGCACGCAGTCCAC
>JAQQAC010003801.1:33250179-33266445 GCA_029783875.1 Phataginus tricuspis | reverse complement strand
GCACTCGCACAGCCGGGCTGGGAGGGGCAGCCGGTCCAGCCCTGGACCTGAGGCGCTCCTCTCCCATTTGACTAGAAGTCTGAAAACCGGCCCCAGCATGCCCCTGCTTTTGACCCAAATGCCAGCTTCCATGGCCCGCTGTTCTTACAGCAGTGCGCCCTGGAGCCAGCCCATCATGTCAGCCCACTGGCTCCGGGTCCTGCGTGTGGGCCCTGGTCTCGCCCCGCATCACAGCCAAGCTGGCGAGACAGCGGCAGGCGTGGTCTCCGTGCTCCAGGACCCCTTCCTCTGGCCTGCTTCTCAGGACAGACTGGATTTTGGGGACACGTAGGGAAAAATCTATAATTCAGAGGCTGTACGCCTGTAGATGACAGGCCCTGTAATGTGAAATGAGATTCTAAAATGGGGCCAAAGAGTCACCCTTAAAGAGGGAGAAGTTCGTAATGAAACATAACACATGGAGACAAGGTCAAGGTCACTGTCCTTTCCCACACCAGCTGCGGGGCCCGAGCCGGGCCCTTCGGACTCTCCTCCATCCCCCACTCTGCTGCTGGGCCAGTCACCAAGTTGTATCCCTTTATTTTCCACCTCATCCTAAGTACATCCTATCTGGAATGCACGTCCCTCACACCCCCTACCCTGCCTCCATTTTATCCTTTCTTTATTTAAATGTTTATTTCCACATCACCAATTGCGCCCTGGGTTAAGCAGCCTGCCTCAGCTTCATGCCCCTGTAGCACTTAGCACTCCTGGTTAAGACCTGTCATATCTGGTTTGGTGCCCCAAACCCAACTAAAATACAATATTTTTCAGCGGGTCTTGTAGTTAGAGTGTGGTAAGGAGAGAAGTAAAAGAGAGTGATTATTATAAATAATTGTGCAGCTTATACTGAACAGAGTCCCAAATAATCACATGGGAGTTACTGTCTTGCAATGCGCCACCACCACAGAGGATGAAATCTGGGGAGACGCGAGGCATCCACGCCCTTGTCACGCTGTATGGCTGTGACTTGCCTTTCTTCTCAGGGGCCCTGGACTCCCGGGGAACCAGCCACTGCCCCACGCTCCTGGGTTCACTCAGAGCCTGAAACAATTCCCTGGTGTATCACAGACACTCCAAAAGTGGGCGACAAACGATGTATTATATTACGTATGTATAGGTGTACGTATATTACATATGAATTAAGTTATAATGTCTGTCACTCCAGAATAGCCACGAGTACGCTGCAGTTTAATTACCTACGTACAGTAAGACAGTTTTTGTATTTCCAGAAATTAAATGGGCAACACTGAGATACGCCCACCCACAAAGCAGGCTGATACTACAGCGTCCCCTCAAGGTGACACTCTTCACATATCTGGACGGTATTTATGGAAAAGGAGGGGCTGAGCTCCAGGGACCCCTGCGCTCCAGGGACCATCACCTGGGAACTCGCCCACCTGCTGCAGACAAAGCGGGGCAGCTCGGCACATCCCCTGGGCACCCCTCTCCCCAGCCCTAGCCAAGCACCAACTCTAAGGATTTCGTCCACAAATCATGACACTACCCCTAAGAAGAACTGCGGTAAACATAACACTCTCCATCTCTTTCTGCTTCCACAGACGTGTATTTTAGTGTTGTTTTAGCTCCTCTTAGTACCGACTTTGCCTATTCCCACAGCCATCCCCTAACAATTCAGCTCCAGAAGTGCTTCGTCCCCTTTATAAGAGCCGAGACAAACATCTCTCCGTTCATCCTCACATCTCAGCAGGTCAGCTGATGCTGCGCAGAAGAGCCAGGGTGCATCACAGACCTGCCGGGTTCCAAGTGAGCTCATGAGCTCCTTTACCGTCTTAAAATGCTGTGACTGTAGTAACACACATAAAACAATAAAATCACCACGTAACTATTTTTAGGTGTATAATCTGGTAATTTTGTTCACAATGTTATGCAACCACCACTATATTTCCAGAACTTCTTTTTTAATCATGTCAGTGACTCAGTAACCATCAAGCAGTAACTCCCCACTTCCCCACCATCCCCAGTCTACAGTAACCTCTCACCTACCTTCTGTTCCTAATTTGCCTATCCTAGATGTTTCATGTAAGTAGAACTGCACAATATTTGTCCTTTCATTTCTGGCTTGTTTCACTGAGCACAGCGATGCCAAGGTCCATCTGTGTGGCTGTCTGTGTCAGACTCCATCCCTTTTTATGACTGAATACTATTCCACTGTGTTTATCCATTCATGTGCTTATGGCCATTTAGGTTGCTGCTGCATTCCGGCTACTGTGAATAAAACTGCAGTAAACAATGGCATGCAAGTACCCGAGCCTCTGCTTTCAATTCTTCTGTGAATGACCTAGCAGTGGTATTGCTGAGCCATACAGTGATTTCACATTTTGCTTTTTGAGGAGCCACCAATGTGCTTTCCACAGGGGCTGCACCATCTTACATTCCTAGCGGCCATGTGTGAGGGCTCCAATTTCTCCACCTCCTCACCAACACCTGTTGTTTTCTGTTTTGTTTTGTTTTTTAAAAATTCCAGCTGGTGTGAAGTGGCAGTAGAGTCTTGATTTGCATTTCCCTAATGACAAATTATGTCGAGCATCTTCTCACGGGCTAGTGACCATCTGTGTATCTTCACTGGAGAAATGTCTGTTCAGTTCCTTTGCCCATATTTCAATTGGGTTGTCTTGTTGAGTTCTGGTTCTTTATATATTCTGGATATTAAAGCCTTATCACAAATATGACTGCCAAATATTTTTTCCACCTTGTTAGCTGCCTTTCACTTTCTTGACAATATCCTTTGATATACAAATGTTTTTAATTCTGAAGAAATCCAATTTATCTATTTTGTTGCCATTGCTCATACTTTTCAGTGTTATATATAAAACTCCATTGTCAAATCCAAAGTCATAAAGATACGCCTCTATGTTTTCTTCTAAGAGTTTTATGGCTTTAGATTTTTTGAGTTTTTAGGTTTAGATCGTTGACCTATTTTGAGTTAATTCTGCATGTGATTTGAGTTTGGGGTCTAACCTGGTTGTTTTTGCATATGGAAATCCAGCTGTCACACCTTTAAGTAGTTAAAAAGACTCTCCTTTCCTCATTGAGTGTACTTGGCACCCTTTCCAGAAATCCATTGGCTATAAATATATGTTTATTTACTTCTGTACTCTCAATTCTATTCTACTGGTCTGTGTTCATCCACATGCTAGTACCACGCTGTTCTGATTACTGTAATAGCTTTGTAGTAAGTTTTGAAATCAGGAACTGTGTGTCCTACGACTCTGTTCTTCTTCAAACTTGTTTCGGCCATTCAGGGCCCCTTGCGGTTCCACATGGATTTGAATCAGCTTTCTATTTCTGCAAACTTACCATTTTAATACACATATTTTTTAAAATTTAGATTTAATAACATTAACAATAATTAATCATGCAACTGAAGAGTGCTTTAATTTATCCTTTAGTGCTGCTTTTTAAAAGCTTGGCAAAGACAGTTCTCTAAAGGACAAATGGTATTAATTATAGAAATATGTTCCCACAACATCTTGGAAAGCTATCACAATCATTTCGCGTCCCTGAAGACCCTCAGGGCTCCCAGCTGAATCCCGCCCTGAGTTTGTAGTCGGCTATGGCACAGAAGGAACTTGGTTCTAACAGTGACCTGTCAGTGCTCAGGTCATGGTGACTATACCTGTCCTGGGAATGAAAGGAGATACGATGCTTGCATTTTTACTGTCTTTAAACTCAAAGCACGTGAGCCATACGCCATGCTTAACCTACTAGGGTGGGCCTGATTTCAAAATCAGCTTTTAAAGCCTGGGAGGAATGAGAACATATAAATGCAAGGGGAAAAAACTATAGGTCTGCATTTCTTTATCCAAAACCTTTCTTTTCACACCAAAGCCATTTTTCAGAATTTTTCAAAATTCAAAAAGAAAATTATCTGTATAGGTCTGTATTGTATATCACTGGGACAGTGTATTGTGTCCTGGGTCTGGGACAGCACCCCTTACTCAAACACGGTCATGTTTTGCAGCCAAAAATATGAACAGTCTTTTATCTAAGTGGGATGAATAAAAAATATAAATGGTCTGATGTTCGCTGAGGTCAGGTTTCTCCATCAAATGAGTTCAGGTCTGTCAGGTTTTGCAACTAAATGAATTACCAAAAATATTTTTTTCATCACTTTCTGGATTTTGGAATTATAAGTAAGGAATTGCAGAAGTGTGACTACTGAAAGAGCATTTTGCACGTAACAGCAGAAGAGCTCACGCAGCCTGTCACGTGCACACAGTGAGCTGAAGGCCTGCACGGCCCTGGGAAGAGAGGCTGAGCAGGAAGGGCCCACGGATGGTCATCGTCTCTCATGTCTCATGAGCTGAGTGTTGACCAAATAAACATTTCCGCCAGTAATCAGCCATAAGTAAACTGTAGCCCAGAAAGTGCACCCTAAATTTGCATGGAAGGACAACCAGAATTGATACATTTTTAATTACCAAATTGACAGGGAATGATCATTAATACCTAATATTAGCAAAGGCGCAGGGCACACACACAGCTACTGCCGAGGTCCCAGGCGCATGAGTCTCTGGGTGGCGGTTTGGTGCATGTGGCAAAAGCTTTACTGTTAGTCACACCATTTTATTTTATAATTCTATTTCCAGAAAACAATACTTGCTTAAATCAACTAGGACACAGCCATATGATAGCAGGTGATGCAATTATTTAGAAAAATTTTGTAGAAGATTCATGACTTAGAAAATTTTAAGTGTATTCCAATTTGAAAAAGTAGATTATAAAACTGCCCCTAGTATGTACCCAAGCACTCAAAGGAGGAATTCAGAGAATTATCTATACAGGACGTTCACAGCAGCCAACAGATGGGAGCAGTTCGAGGTCCCTCGACGGATAAACAAAACGCACAGCGGAACCACCCTCAGCCTCACATGCAGACACTGACACACGTCGCCTGGATGAATCCTAAGGACTTCACTCTAAGTGAATTAAGCCAATCACAGAAGGACAAATACCACAGGATGCCACTCATCTGAGGTCCCCAGAGTAGTCAAATTCACAGAAAGCGAAAAGAGGTTTGCCAGAGGCTCTGTGGGAGGGGATGAAGGGGAAGTGACTGCCTAATGGGGGCAGAGTTCCAGTTCCTCAAGTTTTAACAGTTCAAGGATGGATGGTGGGGATGGTGGCACAGGACCGAACAGGGACAGGATTCCACTGACCTGTGCCTTCAAAGTGGTCCTGCAGGAAATGTTAGGTCATGTGTATTTTACCATAACGAAAAAATAATGTAGCTAAAACAACCTGCTAGCAATTGAGGATGCAGCCAGTGGCAAGGGCTGGGCGTGTTTAGCCGAGCAGAAGGCTGTGCGCCCTGCCCTCTGTAGGCAGAGCCCCTGAGGCTAAGTGCCGACTGGGGGCGAGGGGGTCGGGCATCCGTGCTGCTAGGGCTTCTCCACCTGCCTACACCATAAGCCGTTTCTGATCAACTGAAGAGTACAGAAAAGAAACAAGCCTCTAAGTACCGGATGATCCAGAATTTGTGTAGGGTTAAAAATTAATTCAAGCAAAAACTAATGGGTAGTGGAATGGCAGGTGTTTTTATTTTCTTCTTAATATTTGTCTATGTTTTCCAAAATTTCTACAGTGAACATATTCTAAACACGACCATGTCAGGAAGCATCTCAGTTTTAACTTCTGCACATTGAAGTCCTTCACCTCCACCTCAGTGTGCCTTCTCTCCCCAGAACGTCTTCCCCACTGTAGTAAACGTTCCCCAAATTCACCCAATCAGGCCAAAATTATTGGACTAATCCCTGACTCCTTTCCTCATACCCCCACATTCAGTGCCTCAGTAAACCTCGTCAGCTGAATTTTCAGAGTCTGCCCAGGAAGTAGCTACCCCACCCCTCCCGAGGGACGAGCTAACAAGAGCTAACAAAGGGGCTCATGCTACTCCAGTGCCTTATTAGAGCTGAGTTCCCTTTATGTGGGAACCCATTTCATCCTCAAAACGGTCCTATATGGTGAAGGTGTTAAGTTACCTTTACATCAGGGAAGAGGCACAGAAAAGTCCACTGTTGTCTGAGAGGCAGTTACAGAGCAGGAGAGACGATTTAACTCAGGAGCCCAGGGGCTGGGCTACAACCACCCACGACATCCCCCTGGCCGTGGCAGCGGGCTCTCTCCCCATACTCAAGTCTCCGCTCACATGGCTGCCTCACAGGGGCCATCCGCACCCCAACTTAATCTGTCACCTTGCCCTTTCCCTTTGCGCTGTTAAAAAGAAAACACAGGCTCAACGCGGAGTCACTTCTGCTGGGCCAAGTCACCAAAACGGGGCTTAACACGTCAGCTCACTGCAGTTCCTGCCTCGCCCACAAAGGCGGCAGTCGGGCATCTTCTGGCCAACACCAGAGGGTGATCTGTCCCGAGGCCCTCCCCGCTCCTCAGAGGGAGGAGGAGGGGCCTGCAGGGTGAGACCCCTGTCCCTGCCCCAGGGGAGGGGACCTCGCCTGAGACCCTTCCTTCTTTCTTTTTGCTAGTGACTCTGTGCCCCACCCTCCATCCTACAAAACCCACCCATTTCGTAGGATCCTGCGGCATCTCTCTACCTGCCGGGCAGGACAGCGCCTGGTTCATGCCTGGCAAAATAACGACAATTAGATCCTCAAATGCACTCACTTAATTTTTTTTAACAGAACTTAATGAATAAGTACTTAATTTGCATATATTATGTGAGCTCCATGGTTCTGCCTTATCTGTAGCTGAACCCTTAGCCTAGGGCCAGGGCCTTTGAGGCAATTAGTCCCGAATGATCTGCCGAACAACAGGCCATAATGATGCTCAGCCTCTGCGGGCCTGGTGCTGGGGGCAGGCAGACCCGGACGCAGGCCCCACCTCTGCCCCCCCCAACTCTGGGCCCTCGGGCAGCTTAATTCTCCCTTTTTGATGCCTCAGAGTCTACGCCTGGGAAAGGGGGTAGCAGGGCTTCTTCTTGGGGTTGTTCTGAAGGTAAAATGAGCTCTGGCATGATAAGGAAAAATTCAGAAATACCCCAAATTAGGTGACACAGGGCCAAGGAGTGAGAGCAGACAGGTACGGAAAAGTCGACACCATGGGCCAACCAGAAACCCCACATTCCTGGGTGAGGTCATTCCAACGGGCATCTAGGAGGTCCCCAGGACCACCGCACCCCCCAGCACCCGGCCAGCAGTCACCCACCCACGAGCCTTCTCTGTGGACCAGCCGCCAGTCCCCACACCCGCCCGCCTGCCTGCTCGGCAGTGTGAACTCGGAGAACTTCCTCGCCCCGAAACCCTCTTCAGTGGGCCGTTTCTCGAGTCTGGAGGACAGGACGCAGACACCGCCTGTCCCTGGACTCCGTCCTCATGTGGACGCATCTGTAAAGGCTCCATAAACCCCGATCTTTCAGAGGTTTCCGTCTCCAGTAGAGGTTTTGACTCCTCAGGAATGTCAAGTGTTCGGCAGGTGTGTGCGCACAGGAACACCGGGCAAGTATTAGCTACAAGTATTACACGAGAGAGAAAATGTTATGTTTGAACTTCCCTGACGTTCTTCTTGTTAGGCAGAAAGCCAGAAATGACTCAAAGACTTAATCAGATGAAGCCACAGGGTCCAGGGATGACTCAGGAAATGTCCAGGGTCCCCCAGATAAGAAACATGAGAGGTCCAGGCACAGCCCCACCCCTGTCCCCATCTCACCAATCGGAACAAGCCTAGAGAGCGGACAGCCGTCGGTCAAGGACCTCGCTGCCCTGCCAAAGCCACCCAGAAGGAGCCTCAGATGACCATCCGCCTGCCCGTCTCACCCAGGCGGCCGCTCTGCTGCTTCCACAGAGTGCGTCCGAACTTACTTGCTTTCTTGACTTTGGGCTCTCGTCTCACTATATCTGACTTCCCTGCGACACGGAGCCGAGTCCTTTCCCTCCCAACACTTTTCATTGTTTTAAAAGGGGGTAAAGACTTTAAAGAAATAAAAATGCTGACAGTAGTTTGATTGTCTATTACGTCAAAAATTAGAAAAGCGTATGTAAATTAAGTCTAACACTGAAAACGGAGAACTGTAGAAACACGTAAGCCCCATTTTCATGCATCTCCACTGCATTATTCGTTAGTATTTCTCAATCATTACATTTTGAATGTATGGGTCCATTTTTTAAGCCATCAGTTAAATCACAGATGACAAAAACTCCTTCCAAGTGAAGCGGTCTGAAGGGTCCCACGTATTTTTTCAGGTTAACTGGACTGGGTGCGCACATGGTGAAGGCGACTTAAGTTCACGTCCAGCCACTGCCCAGCACGCTGCCCCGACTGCGGAAACACGAGGGGGGTCAGGTGCTGCCCGACGGGAAAAGCCCCTCCTCGCTCACCCCTCACCAGCCCAGCAGCCTTGGGGGTCTGCCGGGAAGTGGGCCCCGGATGTGGGTCTGGCCTTTCTCTCTGCGGAAGGCAGGGCTGGGCGAGGGTCACCCTGACGGCAGGGGCTGCGCTAGAAATGGCCGGCTGATTCAGGGACGCTCAGACCTCGTGGGGAGGGAAGGAGGCAAAGCGGCCGCACTCCTGACGGGGCCCTCTCGATGGCCCCGGGGACAGGGCGGCCCGAGGACTCTGGCCTCAGGACCCCCGCCTCTCAGCGGTGAAGGTGATGCTTTGGGAGGCCTGAACCCAGGCTGTTTGCTGCACGGAAGATAACAAGGCCCCTGCACCTCCTCTTTCACAACACTTTGCTGCTGTGACTTGAAATACGAGTTCACTGCCAGCTGGGATGGGGCGGGGCTGGTGACAGGGGGCAGGCAGATCTCTGCAGGACCTGCCCAGCCCAGCGGAGCCGGTGACTTTAGGGCTGGAAGGCCGTGTCTTTCAGAATCCAACAGCTGGGACCATCCTGAAGCGGGCAAGATACAGCCAAGGCGGTTCAGGCATTTCCACTCTGGAAAATTCCTCAAAGTGGTTACCTAATTGAGATTTTACAAATGAGCAGGTCATCTGAATACAGCTAAGTCACCTTAGAGATGTAAGGTATTTAAATTTTCTCAACATATGTACCTAACATGCTAATTACAGAGATAATAATACAAATGACTCTTAAATCAGACTGCCTCCCCCAGAGAGTGCATAATAGTCCTGAGGCTTGTTTCAGGATCAAATGTCTTACGTTACTGCTCCTTTGTGAGTCCATCCCATGGCTGAGGACGCTCCTCCCCGTGCACCCAAGCTGGCACAGCAGCAGGCCACAGAGTAAAGCCTGTTGTTTATTAGCATGCGGTGTGAGCTGAGCAGTACAGGTCTCAGAGGTGTGAAGATGCCCATTAGGACTTTTACACGTGAGGCTTTAGGTAAGTAAGCCCAGGAGGCCATCCAGGGACTGGCACAGGGCTGGGAACCCAAAGAAGAGACTCCTCGGCCAGCCTGGCTGGGGGCTGGGGCGGTCGCCCCTAAACCAGGCCCTGAGGGTGCGCGAGGAGATGTAGGACACCCGCCGGAGGGCTGCTCCAGTAAAACAGTCCAGGCTGGAGCTGCCTTAGTGAGGCGGGTGTGGGGGTGAACAGAATTAGATGGAGTCCAGCGAAATGAGGGCCTTGAATGAACAGGCCTTGCAAGCTGACTGCAGGGAAAGGTAAGAGATGCCGGGACTACGAGGCCTCTCTGGCCTGGGCGACCGGATACTCTTTCAAATCTCCAACCCCTTCACCAGTTCCGTTGGAAAATCTTAACCTATCCGGTAGAGTAAGTGGGAACCTTGGTGCTTTCTGATGGAAACATCGTTAAGTTCCATCAACAAATAACCGAACTACTTTCATTTATTCACCCAATGGGCCGGTGTTTGCCGCGCGCCTGCTGTGTGCCAGCCCTGGGCGAGGCTCTGGGGGTGTAGATGCCAGCTCCACCCATCTACCCTCCTCGGCTTAAGGCCTCCTTCCCGTTCCCACTGGCCTTTTCATATAAAATATTCACCATTTTTTACCATTACTTCAATCTTATTTGCCTCTCACCAACATTTTTATGCTCAAATTTCTTGTACCCTAAAAAAAGGGAAAAGCCTTTCTCTGTGGGCATAACAGCACCACCAAAACGTCAAATGCCCCTTGATGCCCCAATTCCACTTTAGGAGCACATTCCACAGAAATTCCTGTGCGTGTGGAGGGCATGCACACACCCACTCAGTACAGGTGCACGCGCGCCTGAGCACACCCGCCACTGCCCGTGAGGTAACTGTGCATGCGTGTGCACTCAGCCCGTGCACAGAAAAGGCTTGAAGGACATACTCAGATTATTAACAGTGGTTCGATATGAAGAGATGTGACTGTGGAGACAATAGTCATATTATTTAATGTTTAAAACTTTTACAGTGAGTACCTATTGCTTTGGTGTAGACGTGTAATAATACTTGGAATAATATACTCAGAATAAAACAATAAAGATAAGAGGCTATCATAAAAGGGGAAACTATCAGCCTTCACACGGCATCTACTGACCGCATTGTCACTGAGTCCAAAACCCTCCGTGCCGCCTGCAGGGCTCTAAGGGGGCCGGCCCCCCTCTAGCGGGGGCGCAGCCTCGGCCACCCGGCGTGGCTCTGGCTGAGGTCAGCCTGCCTTGCACGCTGCCGGCCTCACACCCACTGTCCATTTCTCTGATTCGGCATCCCGACAGCCTTGGGCACGGCTGGCTGTGGCTTTGTTCAGGGCCTCTTCTGCTCGCCTCTCCTTGTCTTGGAAGTTCCTCCATCTCTCAGGTCGCCTCTGGTGGTGCCTCCTCCCTAACTGGACCTTAACTTCCCAAAATATTCAGGGCTCTGCCTGAGGCCTGCACTTCCATAATCTACCCCTGGCTTCTGTTAACACCTTTAGGCTACAAGTTCAAATGCATCTCTCTCTTCAGGTGTCCCTCCTGAATCCCTACGTGATACCCCCACCTGGAAACCTCTCTGGCATCTCAGACCCAGCGCTGCTGCGGGGAAAAGATTCCCCTCTGTCTTTGAGGTTTTTCTTGCTGGTCCAAGAATTAAATTGACGTGAGGCCGATTAACAGGACAAAATCAAACTTAATGCTGTATGTCCAGGAACCGCACATCCATGAGAGGTCCCGAGCCGGGACCCCCACCCTCCACCCACACCCCCCCGACCCGGGGATGGAGCGGCCCCGGCTTCCGAGCGGAGGGGCGGCTCACAGGGCGCCGAGGAGGAGGTGCTAGGGAATTGGGTATTTGCCCTGCCATACGGATGTGCCCCTCAGATAAACGTACCTTTTGTAAAAACCCTTATTTTGGGGAAGACCCCAGTTTAGATTTTCCTAGGTAGTTAAAGGAGGGGAGAAGCCTCTCGTGAGCCTGCAGGTCAAAACAGTCCCCCTGTCCAAGTGTCACATCGTGGGGCGGCCTGCCCTCGGCCTCCGCAGGGCCCACCCAGCACCGAGGTGCACACACACACACACACACACACACACACACACACACACACGACCAGAGCTGTCCTGTGTCCCTCACCTCTTGCCGCAGCAAACGGCACCACGACCTACCCACCCAGCCGGTGGAGCCAGGACCCTGGGTACCGCCCCGGACGCCCCTCTCCCTCAGCCCTACCGCCGGCATCCAGCTCCCTCCGGGGCTGCCTGCTCCCTGGCGCTCCTTCCTCTCCTGCCCTCGGGCCCCAGGCAGCCCTCCGGGCAGACCCCCAGCCTTCCCCTCCTGACCTTCCTCTGCCAGCACCTCTCCGCCCCTCCCAGTCCCTTCTCCCTCCAGCAGCCAAGTGACCTTTGAAATGAAATTGTGACCCAGCACCTCTGCTTTCAGCCCCTTCGTGGCTTCCCAGTAGGAAGCTACTTTCCGATTTATGACGACCAGCATGTGTTAGTTCTGTAAGGGGGGATGAGAATACTGACTTGTGAAGGAGTCAGGCTAAAATGAGGCTACAGTCATCAGGAGAGCAGGGGTCCTTTCGGTCCGACGCGGAGCCTCCATGCCTAGCAGTGACTGACTGACTGACGAGACAGAGCAGAACCGAGGACGGCCACAGAGCTGAGGACAGGGTGCCTTATTTGGCAAGACGAAATATATACTCACATTATATATATCATGTATTTATGCACACACACAAATACTACTCGAAGAGCCGAAGAAAAGTACCCGGGGGTCACCGATGGAGAGAGGCAGAGGGAAAGGGGCTCATCAGGAAAGCAAACCGCCGTACGCACTACGCACACGTGTGTGTTTGTCTGTATATGTATCTTTGGACGGTGAAGGCGAGAAAGGGAGTTGAGGCAGCAGGCCCTGAAGGTTTCCACGTCCTCTCTGACTTAAGAAGCAAGGCGACCTCCTGAGAATGGGGGCAGAGGGTGTAAAATCAGGATGGGGAAAGCTGTGAGTTTGCAACCCTGTCAGGTTGATTTAAGTGTCAGCTGTTAGGCGTGTGCGGTTGCATTTCTGTCTGGCACTTTCCCCGGAACCTCACGAACGCTCGAGCCTCTGGTCTCCTTCTTGGCCTTCTGTAGCCCGGCCGAGAGTTCCCAGAGTCGGTATGAGAACCGGGGGCACCATCGGAACCGGGGGCACCTGGACAGAATGACTCCTGTGCCCCACTCCACGCGACTCAGTTGGCAACGGGCGGGAGGGCTGATGTAAGCCAGCCTGGGAAGCGCTGCCCTGAGAGGCCTCAGGCTGGTCTCTGGCCTCACAGACCACATTTCCTCCTCGGTCCTTGTACTGACCACCGCTGGGCCAAGATCAAAGCTGCCAGTCAAAACCACAATGACAAGCAATGTCCACTCTGTCTTTGCTTCTAACTGGGAAGGAGCGCCGTGGGGGAGAGGAAATAGGGACGGGTACTATGTTCTCAGGACTCGTTTCCTGGTGGGGGTGCCATGGTGTCCTCCCCTGCTGGAGGCTAACAGGGAAAAAATAGACCTTTTCCTCTATTATCCTTCCTGTTCTTCTGGCTCAAAACTAACACTTTTCTAGCTACCGACAACATGAACCCATGAATACTTTGGGGCTGACCCGCTATAGGCTGAAAATAGCCCCAAGAAAAACAATCCCGTTTTTAACCTTTTAACTTTTTCTTGTTTATGAAACGTAGGTTGCAATTTTACTTGAGAATTTGAAAATGTCAGAGTCACAGAGACCGACAAAGATAAGGAAAAACTTAAATTTTGTGTCTATTCTGTCGCCTGCTCCAAGTGTTTCCAGATCCGGTGTTGAGTCACTCACGGTCGGCTCGACTTCTTAGAAATAAAATCCATCCATGGGTACAAAGAAAGCTTATAATCACCTGTTTCAAGTCCCTGGTCATAGAGACAAGGGAATGATGATACAGAAAACACCCGGGATTAAACTGTTCGCAACGAACCTGGGATGCAGCCCAAGTCAGCTGAGCGCCCGTCGGGACACATGTACTTACTTTCTAGGTGGGACAAGAACTGAAGTGGTGAAAACGGGGAGTCCCAGCTTGCAGAACATTCATCTCGCAAGTGTGATCAAATGCCTCGATAACCACCAATTAAAAACTCGAATCAGGTCAAACTGGTTTTAGTTCTGCTGCCTCCTGAAATACCACTAAAACAGATTAAAACGGAGAACAGAAGAGGAGAGAGTAACACTTCAGGAAGATGGAGAGCAGAGGTAGCAAGTTCCGGGGCACCGGGCCTGGCAGACCTGCTAACGTTCAATCCAAAACTAGAACCACCCAGAAGCGGCTTCGCTCCAGTCGTAAGCCCCCAGAGGCTGAGGAATTGGCAGCACCAGTCTGCCCTGCAAGTAGGAGTGAAGGCCGAGCAGAGAACTGGCTGGAAGTCTGAGAAGCAGTTAGACCCCAGATTTGCACCCTCACTCCTTGAGAGACGGTTCCGCCCCACACACCCAGGCCCCACCCAGGGGAAGGGGAGATGTACTCTGAAGAGTCAATACAGGGTCTTTCGACTGGGATTCCAGGCATAGTTGAGGATGGCGACTTCACACTGAAGACAAATTACACAAAAGATCACTACTGAATATTGAAGCCCCTAGCCGTCTACTTAGCTTCCCGACTAGTTATATTCTCTCTGAGGAATCCGATCAGCTAAAAAAAAAAGAGAGAGAAAAGAAACAACAAAAAAAATCTAAAAATAAAAACATCAGGATTTCCTAAACAAAACAGTTTTGTGAAACAGTCAAGCCAGGTCATCCTAGAAGGAAGCCCAGAATCGGCGAATCCCACCCGCCATCTCAGCAGTCCCAGCCATGTTTTCACAACGCCAGTCTAAAACAGGAGGGACAACGAGACGTTCCAGACATCGCGGGAAACTCTTAACAGAGAAACAGCCAAGCAGTTTCAAGGATAGAGAAAATCACAGGAAGAAGAAATTTTAAAAACAACACACAAAACTCTAGCATTCTCAGAGATCTGAGAAAAGTATATTCATGAAATAAGGACAGGGTATCATATAGAGAGAGAAATATTCAGAGAATAAAAAAGAGCTCTTAGAAATTAAAATGATAGAGGACCAAACCTTCAATAGCAGACTCGAAAGATACAATCAGGTCATGTCCATGTCCAGGAGCCAAACATAGTCAGAGACGGAAAACAGGAGAGATGGAGAAGACAGGCCAATTCAGGACAGCCGATATTCCACTAACAGTCCTCACGACCACAGGAAATGAAGGGGAATTACTTGTAAAGGACAGAACACTCCCAAAATCGAAGGGAATTTTCTTCTAGATTTGAAGGACATCTTTCCCCCAGAGCTGAAGGATACAGTTTTCCCTTTAAAGGAAGGATGGGGTGGGGGTGGGGAGCTGCACAGTGAAAAGGCCTCAAGTTTCCAGCATATTAAACACAAATACACCGACAGCAAGATACACCATTATGGAATCTCCAGAGAGAAAAAGAGCTTTCCCATATAGGACTTTAAGTCAGAATTGCAGGAACTTCTCAAGAGCAGCTCTGGAAGGCAGAGGCTTCCAAAGTCAGAGGACAGGGGGCTTCTCCCTTAGAACCACAAAAGCAAGGGCGTAGCAAAGGAACCGTCAGGCCTCCAAGTCTCAGGGAACTGGCCCTTACGCCCTTTCTCCATGGAAACTGGAGAATGTGCTCCACCACCATGAAGGAGTAAACGAACAATGAAGAAATCCTAAATCCCAGAGACTGACAGCTCCAGGACATGAGGGGCCAAAGGACCCCCAGGAGGGTGGCCAAGGGGCAGCCCCAGCCGCTTGGGGCCCAGAAGCTACCTAGACGGAGAGATCGGAAGGCTCTGGGAGGAATTAGCCCCAAAAAGAACTTGATAGGGTCTCCATGGGGTTAACTGAGAGGAGATTCACAACTGGGGTAGAGTCTGAGGCTGAATATTATTCAAAACGTAGGAGATAAAAAACCAGTATCTGCTACCTTGAGGGGGAAACTACTTGGCCCGTGTTGCAGGGCACTTCTGCGCAGTGCTAGGTAGTTGTCATAAACTCTGCGCTCGGACCTTTCCAGAAGTACATGCGATTGCAGCTGGGGGCGGGAGCTGGGAAAGTCTCTGTGAGAAGGAGAGAGGGCAGGGGCGGAGACAGTGAGCTGAACACAGCCTTTGGCATCAAACTAAAAACCTAGATAAGTAACAAGTATGCTAATTAAAGACTCAGAAGTAATTACTCAAATAATCAGCTAAGGCTGAAAACATTTGTCTCTGGGGAACAGAGAATGGAAACTGCTGGTTTTTATAATGTATAAATGGAGCTGCTGGTTTTTATAATGTATCTTGTAGTGTTACTTAATTCTCTACGTAAACTTTGTAAACTAATTATACAAAGTATTGACAAAAATAAAAACTTAGTATTTTCCCTTCTTGAAAAAATGGGGGCAAGGATGGCCTCGAACCTCCCGTGGCGTCAGCTGCAGGGTCCGGGGCGGGAGGCGCCCTTCTGGCCTACTGATCACTTTGAATCAAAGTGACCGGAGGACCGGCTTAGGCGGGGGGACCCCTGACCCTCCTCCGTCCCTCCCAAACGAGGAGATAAATCCCCAGGTGAAAGGGGCGGGAGGCAGAGACACGCTTATCGCCAGAGATAAGGCGACGTAAGCCGACCTTGTCACTCTCTTACTAACCTGCTGCCCCATCCAAACGCTGTCTAGAATTCCTTACCATTTACCCTCCCAAGCCTGTTTTCTTTGTCCTGTCAATTCCTCACAGATTTATGGCCTCTTCGTCTAAAGCATATAAAAGCCCCCCCCTTGGGTCTCAGTCCCATTACTGGGCCTGTGCTAGTCAGACCCTGGCTCTTCCTCC
>JAQQAC010003801.1:33212236-33249679 GCA_029783875.1 Phataginus tricuspis | reverse complement strand
GAACCTATGCCGCCTGAGATTCAAAATGCTGCCGCAGACTCGGGCTGTTCTTATATCCTGTCTGCAGTCTTCCCATCACCTTGACATCCACCCTACAGCCCGGCCCGGGGTGCAGTCCTCTCCAGAAGCTCCAAGCCTGAGCCCTCCAAACACAGCTACTTTCTCCTGCCTGTAAGCCACAGAGACACTGGCCACAACCTGCCTTCTGAGACAAGTTCCTGGTAGGGCTCCAAGAATGAACACAAATACCACAAATCCGGAAACAGTTTTCAAATAAAAATAAGACACCAGGCAGGCATGACCTTTAGTAAACTGGGAGGATGGAAGACTGAGAGCTTTGTTTAAAAAAATCAATTAAAAAAGTTTAACATACAAATCCAGAGAAGGGAGAGGATTTAACTCAGCTATGCTAACAGAATGTGCTGGCTCAGTTATACATGCAGCATGACAGGAAATAATTTATCCCTTAAAACATTTAAATGGAACAGTATTATTTTCTTCAATTTTTTTTTCTTAAGGAAATGCCACAGGCTCCCTCTCACTGATGTCAAACACACTTGTAAGCATGTTATTCCCAAGGCCCTGAGCAACATGGAAGGTCACTGAAATCTTGTTTTCATTGTTTTATCATCAAAAGCCCCTTAAAATATTTTGTCCTTGCCAAATCTCTCCAGGAAGGAATGGGGTATTTTTTGCAGTCACTGAGTAATAAAGTTAGGGAACTTCAACTCAAGAATACCGTCGGGGGCCCTCCCGTTCGCTGGCAAGCTGCAGAGGCCAAGAACCGTATGGGTCAGGTCCTCCTCGCACTGCCAGCACCGGTCAAGGGAAGTAAGGGTCCTGCTCAGACGGAACGCAAGGGTCTTACCCGGGCTGGACGGGAGGGCAGGGCGGGGAGCCAGAAAAGGCCTCTTGGAGGCAGGAACACCACCTGAAGGGCGAGGAGGCAGCAATAAATACAACAGACAAATACATGCGGGCGGTACAGGTAGCGGGACGGCCGGGTGAGGACCAGACCCGCGTCCCGGACCTGACCTTGAGCAGCCATGCGACGTTAGTAGTTTTCACTCCTCCTTATCCTGGATGTGGGATGGCTGGACCCTTGCTGGGTGTCAGCATCACCTGGGGGAACTTTCCAAGAATACTGGCTCCCTTCCCCAGAAATGTGGTTTCCCCTGCTAGGCATCTGCGTCTTGAAAGCTTTCCAGGATGAGAAACACTTCAGACTACTTTTTAAAGCTGGCACTAAATTATACTTTTCCTGACCAAAGCCCGTACACACAGCACATCCTCACGCATCAGGAGACCGGAGCCTTGGGGACGCTCACATCACTGGGAACTTGAGCCGCCTTGCCCTTGGTGGGGACACTGAGTTAGGCCACGCACCTCTGTTCTTTTCCACATCTGGGTCGGCACCGCGCTGCCCGCTGTGGTCAGACGTCCCGGGAGAAAATGGACTCCCCCGGGGTCTGGAAGCGGAGAGCACGTGGGAGAGCCTCGCTTCCTGAAGGGAAGGCCATCGCCCGTGCACAGCTTATAAACGGAGGCCAGGGGTGCAGGCAGCTAGGGGGCTGGGCTGGGCACCGGGCTGGGGCCTCCGCGAGGCCACCGCCACCTCCAGGCCTGCCAGCCGCCTGAGCCTGGGGCAGCTGGGCCCAGCCGGATGTGCCGACCAGCGGCCCGCTGCTCACCGTCCATCGGAAAGCCAGTCCCTCTCCAGAGGGCGGAGGCGGCCAGGCCTCCTGGGCGTCCTGGACATGGAAACAGCAACTCTTACAAGTGTTTTACTTCCCTAAGAACAGTCTGCCTGCTGATGATTTGGGACGGCCCTTCTTCCTGAAGAGGCAGGACTGGGCAGGCCGGCCCTGGAGGGCAGGAAAGGCTGAGGACACTGGCCACGGCCCGTAAGGACCAGCAGACAGGCGAGCAAAGGCCACCGCACCAGAGCTGGACGCCTGTTGTTTTTATTAGATGGCCAGTCACTATTGTCTCCACGATGTGGATTTAAGTGGAAGCTAGCTCTCCGGGCTGATGGGCGGGGATACCTGGGAACAACCTAAATGCCCGGCAATAGGTGACTAGTTAAACGGAAATCTGGTAGGTACACGATGGAACACTATGTAGCCATTTAAAAGAAGACCAACACAGCACGTGTGCAGAGAGAGAGACGTGCACTCTGCACAACACCTTAAGGCTTAAAAAATGCACCTGGGCTCTGGAAACCCTCGTGTATTTCAAGAAGCTGCCTCAGTGCAGCACGTGGGGGCTAGGAGAGTTATTTTCCTCTTACACCCTTCAATACACTGAGTTATCTTTTCATGTACCTACCCCAACCTCTTCATAATAGGTATTAACTAGGTGGAAGGCTATTTTTGGCTTCTTTTTCATACAAGTCTCTCTGTATAATTTTAAATGCATGTTAATAGACATCATGTGCTGGACTGTGTCTCATCGAAATTCCCGTGCGGAAGCCCTAACTCAGACATGACTATCCAGCCTTGCACGGGGAGGAAGGTAACGTGAGGCTGTCAGGGGACCCTCACCAGTCTGACTGGTACTCGTATAAGAAGTGGAGATAAGAGCAGAGTGAGACACCTGGACGTGTGAGCAGAGGAAAGGCACACTGAGCTCCCAGCGAGGAGGCGGCGCCCGCCAAGGGGCCTCAGAGGGACTCAGTGCGCTGACACTGTGGCCTGGGGCTGCGAGCCTCTCAAAGACAAGAAAAGAAATGCCTGTTGTGTGAATCTCTTGGTCTGTGGCAGTTTGTCCAGGAACCCCAGCAGACTAACACAACACATCAGTGAACACTTCGGTGCAACTCAGCTCAACACAACATGCACAGAGGCACCACGACAGCCCCAGGGGTCCAAATCCCACTACATCTGCTACGATGCAGACGGCAGGTGATGAAACTGGGGCTCCCGGCGATGAAATCACGGCTTCTCCCCTCGGCCGGGATTCAGTCAGCTTGGCATTTTCACAAATCCCTTAGCTTGGAGGACCACAGCTCAAGATACTTTATCAGTTTCTTTTAAAGGCTTAGCTAATATTCAAAAAGCTTCCTTCCTGTTCTGATAACTAATGAAAAGGAAGGTGTGACAGTTATATCATTAGTCAGTTTTTAAAAATAGACTTGGTAAGAGGGTTTTTAAAAATTCAGAGAAACAAATGATATGCCATATTTTGTGTGAATCTAATGTTTTGTACTTGAATACACGTGGTCTCAGACCCCAATGTGATGTATTAAAAGTATGGTAGTGCACAGCTGACATTTCTTTTTGAAATTTTAGATTTTTACAAATTAAGCAATCCTCCCTTTACAAATTAGAGCTCGGAGATCAAAGATATATTAAAACCACAGTCTTTAGAATCTATAACCTGGAAGTGAGTTAAGATCAAGGCACAAAAAAGATCAAAACTTGAAGATAAATATTTTCCGGGCATTTTGGGGGGCTTTCGGCGGACAGCGGAGTCCCGTCTGCCCTGAGGGGTTGGGGAGGCTTCACGGAGGGCCAGAGCGCTGACCAGCCTGGGGCCGGACACCTAAGGTTAAGGGAAGCGATTTATGCCCGAGTCCGTCTGGCTGTGCACCTCAGACCCTCGCAGAGCCCATGGCGTACGTAAGGAGGCACTTACCGTGCTGGCGGGGAGGCGGCTGAGGAAGGACAGGGGGCTCCCTGCGGGGGAGGGTGTATCTGCAGCACATCTGGTGAGGAGGGGGGGATGGGGTAAGAAGTCAGGGCCGGGCTGTGCCTGCGCTGGAGTGCGGGCTCCACACCCGTGCGATGGGCTCCACACCCGTGCGATGTGTTTCTGAAGGAGAACGTTACAAAGAATACAGACGGGACCAGCAGCAATGCGCGGGGGGACGGGAGGCGGCAGAGAAACGGCGAGAATCACCAGCCACGGGCTGTGAGGTTGCTCGGGTGACCTGCGGGGGGTCCCAGCTCCCTCTGAACCGCATCGTCCTGCTGCCCATTGCCCCAGGGCACAGAACTCAGGGCCCCGGGTGGGCACTTAGGAAAACGGAATTGCTATTACTCTCAGAATTACTCGTCCACCCTGGAATGCATGGGAGCAAGTGAGACCCCAGCGTGAGGAGTGGGGTCGCCCACCTGCCGCCCTGGGCTCCCGGGAAGCCCCCTCCACAGAGAACGGTACTGCTTGGGGTCTTTTCTGGAAAAGGCGTGTATTTACCCTTTAGTTCTCCAGAACCGAGCACGTCAATACAGTGGACCCAGGACAGGAGGAACAGGGACCTGAAATAGTCTTTAAAATCAAAACACTCCAAAATCGATTTTTAAGTTGCTTTTGTACGAAAGTAACTCTACAGGCTAATGCCAATCAATTTTGAAACACTAAATTAATGCGCTAGGCTATTATTCCATGAAAACCATTTTCATAATGAAAATGCCAATGCCTTTTTAATTAAGGATGGAATTGCCAACATGAAAGACTTGAGATAAATGAGGAATTGTCCCTTTCTCTCATAAATGAAGGAACTGTTAACTCTGTGAGCTATTTTATGTTACTGATTACCAGAAATTGTTTAGAACCTAAGCTGCAGAATTTTCCACCTGCACTGTGATCACCTCCTGTTGGGGCTGACAGCCTCGGGCCACATTCTGCTGGTCAGCTTTTTAAGTAGCTTTTTCTAATTATTATCAGGGGCCATTGTCCCATATTAGAGTCATTACTAGCTATAAAGCGCTGCGGAAGATAAGGCCACTCTAACACAAAGCAAATTTTTTTTTTTGCAAATTTGACCTTAAAAGAAGATTTATTACACATAAAAAGTATATGCACCTTTACACGAACATGTTTTCACAGCGAGACTGCACCAGCTAGCCGTTTACTCATGGGCCGTCGTGAAATTGATACACCGAGATCTGTGTTAACATCCCTGATTTCAGCATTAATGATCTATTTTAAAACTATCTACTCTGGCCCCAGACCAGGTTTCCACATTCATTATGTCACTGGAGGTTGTACTAGTTCTTAAAATGAATAGAAAAAACAACAACAACAACAAAATGACCCAAAGGGACGAACACAAAGGGAGGAAAATAAGACAAAACTGACGACAGAGTCACCAGAACCTTCCCAATACGCGACGAGGCCAAACCCAAGAGCAGTCAGACCACCAGGAGGCTGAGGGCCAGCGCACAGCGCGGGGTTCAGAGCAGTGCGACGTGGTGGCTGCCGACGGACGTCAGCCGGCACATGTATGTGCTCAAGACCAAAGACAAAAACATCTTAGCGGGAAGCACAGAGGACGAAGTCAGGAACTCAGCAGTGGGAAGGAGAGAAGAACTCCTATGAGAAGAAGAAGAAAGGCTAAGACAACATGGGGCCGGCACTGGGGGCCACCAGATAAAATCAAGGGAAACGGGTTTTAACCCCTCTTTGTCCACCCAACTGGTTTCCTTCAGAAGGTCTGACTTTTCTAGGCCTCGGAATCTCCATCTGTCACCTGAACTGGGGGCATTATGTGAAATCCAAAATCTCTTCTAGCCCTAACAGGCCAGAAGTTTCTGTTTAGATGATAAACGCATAATTTTTTTTTAATAGGCTACTTTCATTTCACAATGGGCTTCAAGTTCACAAGCCTGGGATTTCCCAGGAGGAAGCCGCTGTCCGCGTGCAGAGGGCACAGCCCCAAAGCGGGAGCCGAATCAAGGCCTCTGTGACGCGTACAGACAGCCCGGGCCGCGCCGGCCTCAGCCACCTCCCCTCTGTCTCTGTCCCCCCTGCTCTTCCCAGCTGCAGACACTCATCTCTCAGCCCCCACAATTCACACAGTCCTTGCCAAATGCGGGTCAGGCACACAGTCCTAAAACAAAGCTCGCGGGGGCTCACGAGGTGAAGGAGGGGATGGAAATGTTTGGCGGCCCCTAACCTGGGCAAAGGCGCGTGGACAAGAGCCAGTGATCCGGAAGGACGGTGCCTACTGCTCTGTGATGGGGGGCGGCCCACAGAATCGTCATGAAAGAGCCTGAAATGTGAACAAGTACTTATACCTACAAATACTTCACAGTATTATTTCTAACAGCAGAAAGCCCCTGCCACACACTAGATCTGCGATAATCCCAGAGTGATTATACAGACTGTACCCAGGTCAGGCTCCCCTCCTAAGGCTCCCAGCCCTGTGCTCACCCTCCCCACGGCTCAACTGCCCGCCCATGGCCACTTCTTTCAGTGGAGTTAGGGTCCTGGAGGGCAGACCCGCTCATGCCCTGGCCGTAAAGCCTGCCTCGGGTGAGCACCAAATAAGTGTATGTTGATTGTTTGTTATTAAATGCTTTTATGTAAGTTCTACGTGGTAGATAAACTATGTAACTAGTAAATGTGGTCTGTGAAGCCTTTTCAAACATAGGGAACACTGGTGATGAAAAAGGTCTGGGGGTGGACAGCCGTGATGGCTGGACGACCCTGCGCACGTACACACTGAACTGTACATTTGAAAACGAGTATACAGTGAACATTCATTTATTTTTTTTACATTGAAAAAATTCAATAAATATTACGGAATGGTTGTGAGGCAAGTGAAGTGAAAAGGCAGGATACTGCACATCTGAACTACACAAAATTACATATTCATGTTTTCGGTTTGGTTTAACTTTGGGCAGTAGCATTAGGGGCGATTTTTGTTGTATTTGCCATTTTTTGTAACTTCCAAACTGAAGGGCCCACATAAATGTTCATAATCAGAAAAAGATAGGGCACAGCCAATGTCTGATAGGAAGGTCTGGTTACCAGCAGGTATAACGGAACTCAGTGACAGCCCTGGTGTACCTGCATATCACACGCCACCTGAGCTTGCCTACACCGTGGAGACACTCTAAGGCATGCCCCTCAGTTACAATGTTATTGTTACTATGCTGAAATGTAACTTCTTATTTTTGCTTTGCCAGAGAGCATGCATCACAGATTTGCTCTCCTTAGGTATGCTTGTCCAGGCTGAGAAGTAGCAACAGATGGTTGTTCTGGACATCCAGGTGCCAAACTGGATCAGATGCACAGCTGTTCAGCGGTGAAGGCTTTCAGGACCTGGGACAGGCCAGTCCAGAACAATGCACAGAGAATGAGTCATCCAGACAGCCTCAGTAAACACTGGGCTCATCATATTTATGTATAAATTAGAAGCAAAGCCTTTGGAAGTCACAGACTCAGGATTAAAGTAACATTTAACACAGATCTAGGATTGCCACCTATGATTGGCCACCTATAATTGAGGGTTCCTGGCCTCAGTTGCCCACAAAGAAATGGGGATAATACCAACTACCCCTGGGACATTAAACTTCATGAGGTTTGCAAGTCAGAGCTGTAGGGAGACCAGGAGCCTGCTGTCAGCTGGGGCTCAATCAGCCACTAGCTTCCGTCCCTTCCCTTCCATAGGTCAAGAGTCTCCCCCGGGTAAGCAACAGTGTGAATGACCTGAGGGCTAAACACGACCAACTAACAAGCTAGCAACTAAGTAATAAAGCCAACATCACAGGAACACAGGAAGTGGAGGAGGGGAAGGTGTTTTCAGCAACCTTCCAGTTCACCCCATCAATTCAGTTGCCCTCATGATACGATTCAAAACAATTTTCCTGTTCTCTGTTCCTCAGTAATGGGAAAGCATGCATCACTGTTCCCCATGCACTCCACATACCGGACACCATGGAGCCCCCCTTTGGTTACTTCTTCGACCGTCGCATCTTCACATCTTTTAGTCCTTTCACCGCGTGTGACTCCTCTGAGCCCCCTGCAAGCTCCCCTTCCTGCAGGCCAGCAATGCAAATCCCGGAGCAGGGCTGAGCCCTGCAGGAGGCAGGAGCCTGACTGGGGTGGCCCAGCGCTGGGCTTCAAAAAACACCATTATGTAATCACGTCTCTGAAGGCTGCTTGACTTTGGGCAACTGATGGGGCGTGGGATGCTCCTGAGGCATCCACGTGTGACCCTCAGTGCCCTCCGTGTGCCTCGTCGTGACCTGCGTTCCTTGCTTTGCCTCGCGGTTGCCAACACCGTTCAGCAAGCTGACAGCGCCTGGGATCTCATCAGCGTTGCAAACAGCAGCACGAGCTCTGCAGGGTCTGCTCCTCTCAGGAGCGCGACTGCAGCACAGCCCTGGGCAGAGGGTGGGGGGTCTTCAGCTGCATGGGGTGCCCGCTGTGAGGGCTGAACTGTGAACTACCACCTTCCAGGTAGGAGGTGCAGATTCTTTCTTTTGATAAATGGGTACTGAGCCCTCTCCAAAGGCTGGGCATTAAAAATGAGCCAGTCTTGCCTATGAAAGAAAAGAACATGAGTGACCGCACCGCAGTGCAGTGCGCACAGGAGCAAGGTGAGGAGCGGCTTTACTGCAGCCGCACAGGGGCAGGAAGGCCAGGGACCTGCCGGGCAGGATCTCCGGGGCGGGTCACCCTCGGCCCTCTGGACCACTGCCGGGAGGAAGAAGCGGGGCTGCGGGCTTGGGGCGGAGGCCGCGCCCTCTTTGGTGCAGTCTGTTTGACTCCTCACCACCAGGCTGCTCTGGCCACTGTGTTTGCTTCCTCCATCTCCTCAAGTATTCACTCCCTTACTTTATTTTTGGAATCAAGCATATGGAGCTTCCATTCTCTCTCCAGTCTTTCAGCCCCATAACATTCTGGGCCTGGAGAGTGGTTTGACTATCAGGGAAAGAGCCCTGCGGTGGCTTAGCTGAAGCAAGCATTTGCGAGAACGAGCCTGTGTGCCGAAGGGGCCGGAAAGGGCACCTGGAACCAGAAGCACCCACGGTGACCAGGCCCCGGGGTTCCCGCTGCTGCCCACGCGCGTCCCTGTCCGCTGGGACGCCATCCTCCACCCCTCAGCTCATCCACCTTCAGTGGTACAGTATCTGTCCAAAGACTCGTTTTTAGCCTTTCATAAGCCATGCGACCCTTTGCAAAAATGTAGTGAAAGTCAAGGATCGTCTCCAGAAGAATTCCCAGAAGCAGAGAAGCAAAGCACTGGACGCGGCTTCCAGGGGCTCGCAGCCTCCCGACGCCCACACACGGCGCGCTGTGCCATCGGAGCTCTTTAAGCTTCCAGCGCTCCATGCCAGCTCAGCTCAGCACCGGGCCCATGGGCCAGGGGCACCCTTCCCCTCGGGGCACGAGTCCCGCTATCCTGTTAACGGCCGGGCAGCAGCTCACGCACGGCCCCCGAGGACACGCTGCGCCCAGGCGTGGGCCCCAGGAACTGACGGCCCCTGGTCTGCCGGCCGCACTCTGCAGCTGCGGGCAGGGGTCCGACAGGGCTCGCCCCCCTCTGGGCCCCTGCCCCCTCCTCCTGCCGCAAACAACGGCCTGCGGGCACACACTGCGGCTGCTCCAGATTCGAATGAAGCCCTCACTCTGCAGAAAAACGCTCCACTGAGGGAAAAAGACACAAATCAGGTAATTCTAAAACAGGGATCCTAATGGTCCACCTGATGGGACGAGTGGTTTGGGGCTAAACCTGAAAGGAGGAGGTGAAGTCGGGAGAGGGCATTCCAGGTGCGGGAAGAAGGCGGCGGGGGTTCCTGGTGACTGGGAAGGGGGGCTGGACGTGGATGAGCCGAGAAGGGTAAGGAGGGGTGAGGATGGGGGTCAGGGCTGCCCTGTGCCAAAGTGGGAAGCCCCTGAATGATCTGGGTTTCTTTCTACGTAAAAAGTCCCAAATGATCATCGTAAAAAGAAAATGGAAAAAAGTCACAATCGAGAAAAACGCATAACCCCAGCTACGGAGACCCCAGCTCCTTGTCTCCCCTCACGGAGCCCGTGCATGTGTGCGGGCGGCTGCGGTGGTCCCTTGATCCTGCCGACGCTCCCTGGGCACCAGACCCCACACTCCGCGCCCGCTGTCCCTGTGCGTCTCACCCCCACAGAAGGCTGACGGCGCCTCTGCTGTGACGCCACTTCAAAGGCGAAGCCACAGGGCAGGGCTGCGTGAGCGCACACGGCGGGCAGCTTGGAGGCAGCAGAGCCAGAGCAACGCCAAGCGTCCTTCCGCAAAGACCACAAGCACACGAGTCAATTCTCCTCACTCATTCCAACTCGGTTTATAAGGGGAATGAACCGTTTGATCCAGTTTCCTTAGGAAAGTCTCGATTAGCCTGTAGTGAACTCCGAAAGCCAACCTGAGAGCATGAACCTTTAGCGCCGCCTCCCCACGGGGCACCGCGGGCACTGGCGATACCGCACGGACTCCAGTCCTTTGCAGTCTCGGCCAAGGCTGCAGTTTTCCCCACCGGAGGCTCGGAAGCGTAGGAGGGTGACACGTACTTTGGACACTGAGAAGACAAGACTGGAAAGCGAACACACAAACTAAGTGCAACAGTCCAGAGACAGCGATCTCTGGGATGGGAGGGAATGGCTTCAGAGCACACAGAGGACGGGATCCGAGGGGCGGGATGGGGAGAAGGACAGCCGCAGGGAGGCCGGAGGGGAGAGGAGGGACGGGAAGCTGGGCAGTGGACGCCATTCACTGAGAGAGAGAAGACAGACGTGTGTGTTTCAGTGTGTGCTGGGGGGCGATACTGAGTTCAACGGAGAACCTTACATCATGGAACACATTCTGAGCACCCACGTTATACCCAGGGCCTTGCTGAGGCTGAGGAGACAGCGGAGAACCCTACTGAGGGGGTCACCGGGCAGGGGGAGTGGGACAGAGTGAATGAGAGAGCAGGAAGCACGCGGGGGTGCGTCTCGGTGGACAGGGCCATGGGGGGCTCCAGTGCAAGCACAGGCCAGGGCCGACACACCGCAGACAGCTCGCACAGCAGGCTGAGGCCAGCGGGCCGAGGTCGGCACCCATACCGCAGGGGCGGAGGAAGCAGGAGACCGGGAAGGAACAGTTGGTGCAGGAGGGGGACCAACAACCAGACCACACAGCCAAGGGCGGAGCGGGGAGAGGAACGTCCTGTGGCCACACTGCTCTTGGACCCTCAGGAAGAAGGCTTTTGTTTAAATTCAAAGGTCACTCCGTGGATTTTAAACATCAAACAGAATTGCAAAAAAAGTCCACAATAAGGGTAAGAATTTACATCTCCTGGCTGTCTCTCAGAGCTTTATCCACCAGCCATACGGAGTCGATGATTAATATTCAGTAGGAAGTAGATTTATAATCATGTGCCTGCCATTCAAATGTGAAAAGAAATGTTTTCTGCTCAGTACACCCAATAATACATGAATACATATCTCCAGTTTAAAATACATTTATGAATAATTTTATACATTTTATAAATTTCCTGGCAAGAATGATAATAGAGCAATCTATTTTCACTGCTACATGAAACAAAAAAAGAGAAATGAAAGGTTCAGTTAATCAAGGAACTTAATGTGCCTTATAGTAACTATCAAGCACTCATTACTTGGCTAAACAGAGTGGCTGAGGTCAAAAGATGATTATAATATCAAGAGTTTGTGCCCATATTATTCTCTGTCAGCCGCTTACATTTGCATAAGAAGTTTCCTCTATTCATGAAATTTTTTAACCACATCAGAATGCTGGAAATCAGATGTGTTTTTCCTTATTTATATATAGGCAGCTATAATAAGATTTTGTAATGATTAGCAGAAGTAACACGTAAATGGAAAACACTGGCCATTGCAAGATACCAATATAACAACAGACAAGATATGAAAAGAAATTACTGTCACTGCCTTAGGAAAACATAGCTTAGCAAGTCAGGGAAGCTCCCGAATCTGAAATGATTATTGCGGCAGCATTTGATAACGCCAGGAAAGGCAAAGTACCGAGAACTCTCCACCGTTTGTCCTGTTCATCCACTGCATGGATGCGCGCATGCATGCACACACGTACACGCTCAAACTGATGCACCCTGGGCAGGTGAAGGGATCGCAAAAGCCACAAGATGACAGTGGAGAGACCTGGGGCCAGAAGGCGTGAGATCTTTCCGTCCATCTCCTAACAGCCATCCAGAACCAGGGGTCACAACTCAATAACAAAATGACTTTGGGGTGATTCTTCCTCAACAGGAGAATCCTGTGATTCCACGATGGTTCCCTTATGTCCAGTTCAAGCTCCTCCAGCAATATTTCTGCTTTTATTGGAGGAAAGAATTCTAAAGAAGAGGAAGAAGGTGGTAATGAGGGCTAGCCTTCCCCAAGTGTTCCAAGGTGACCAAAAATAAGGGCTTCCAATACAGTAAACTCAGTAAATACCAGAATAATAAAACCAGGCAAGGAAAGGAGAGGGGAAAGGGAGAAACGAATAGATACTGTAAAATTAAGAACACTCTAGTAAAAATTTAAAGTTTTACTGAGTTTGATAATTTGTATATACAAAAACTTATGGGAACAATTTAGCATTTACCATGTAAGAGATGTTTACTTACATATGGCAAGTTTAAGTAAAAAACCAGCTTATTCTCAATTATAAAATATGTAAGGGATTAGAAATTTGATGAACTCGAAACTTGATCAGGGTTATCTTAAAGTGTGATGATTTTATGTCATGGCATTCAGACAGAAATATGTGCTAAAGTATCAGAACCAGGATATTTTTGTTTTTATGCCTTCGAATACATGGAGTCTATTTGCTTATAGACGATCTTGGCTGTCATGCACACTTCCATTTAGCTTTCAACTGATATCTTTTGTTTTTGAAGTTTTTGGAAATTTCCACAATTCACTTAATAATAGTGGATCCAGCGAAGAAGTTAAACATCATCACTTATGTTCACTCCGAAGTGATAATCATTTGATTAGCTAAATATTAAACAAAAATTCAAAAACAAAATTATTGAAGCTAATTTTCGTAATCGTAATTCATTGTTACTTTCCAAAAAGCAAACGTGAAATGTGAACAGGAGCTGGCTCTGTGTGTCCAAGCAGGTACCGGTATCTGGACGCCTCCCACCAGCCCGGTCCTCCTGTCCCGCGGAGAGTGAGGCCTGTGAGCAGGGATGGGCTCTGGGGCCAGGCGGCCTTGGGCAGCCCCCAGCTCGGCCATTCGCTGACTGTTTGGCCTTGGTAAGTTACTCAGTCTCTCTGTACAAATGGGATCATAACAGTGCCCACCAGCCACATCGTTGTGACCAGCAAACGAATTCGTGCGAAGCACCGAGAAGTGCAGCGGGCACCCGCCACAAACCCCTAAGGATGGGCTTCCTGTGCGATTATAATTACATTCGCATCATCATCGCTATGAGTTATGACCTCCCTCCACTCTGTGGGCTTTCTATTAAAAACAAAACCCAACTCAGCTCTGAGCACTCAGCTCGAACTAATAAGCGGTCACTCATATAACACCACATTTCCAGTATGCCATAGTGATGACTACAGATCGGCGCCTGCCCGTGGAGAAGTACAGAAGACGACTGTTAGCGGGAGCCGAGGGACGGGGCGGCACGCCCTGGGCCGGGTCCTCTGGCTCACGGCGGCCTCGCCCCTCGGCAGGCTTTCCATAAACTAGAGTGACAGGCACAAAAATAAGGCCAGCAATAAATAACCCACCGAGATAAGTGTTTCCCCACAGGTCACAGTCAAAGCAAAGGAGATGTACGCAGAACATCCTACCACCGTCTTGTCGCCTGTAAAAATGCAACAGGAAGCGTGACCTTCCCCAGGCCAAAGCCGGCACCCAGCAGCCGCAGCCTCACAGAGCCATTATATCGACAGCCTGGCCACCCCTCGGCCACCTCCCTGGTGGGCACAACCGCGTCACACGCTTGGGTTTCCAGAATCTGTGGGTGACCTTCCCCTGGGTAACTCCCAAGTCCTCCCCTGCCGCCTCCTCCTGTCTGTATCGTCCAGCATCCTTCTAATTCGTGAGATGGGTGGACTTTCTGGAAACACTACATGGAGCGTCCTGAAGAGGTCTGGCAAATGTAAAGCATAAACCAAACATCACTAGCCTCCTCACAGGGATGATGAATACAAAGTGTGGAACCAGCAAGCTGGCGAGCATCTTGGATACGACTGAGTCCAAACCCCTCATTTACAGAGAAGGAAACTAGGACGCTGCTGATGACCTATGACTAGCATAGCGACAGACTCGGGGACATCGACACATTTGCGTAAGTTCAGAGTGCACCCTAACTATACATTTCCATGTCCTAATATTGTAAGAGGACAGTCATATAAATCTAGGTTGCTAATGATAATATATATAATACATACCTTCTAAAACTTGTAATCATGTGTATATTGAAGGGCAATACTTAAAACTTAAAGTCACATGCTTCTTTCAGGGGCCCCAATTTCGCATTTCATGGTTACTAATATATCAACATGCCTCTCATAAATGATTGCAAATGAATAACTTCATGCATTTAAAGATTTCTGAATTCTATATTTTTTCTTCTCTGCAACTGGATCAATGGCAAGGGAGACGTGGTGTCCAGACCCCACAGGGTTCACGTGGCCGAGCCCAGGGGGACGAGCAGGTGGGAGGCAATCTGTACAACTACGCTTCTTTTCCTAACATGGGCTCTGCTTTTAAAAATGTACACATCGTCTTACACTTTTTAAATGGAATCTTCTGCTATCGTATGTTAAATGGATAAGTCAAAAGTGAATTCATAAACAAATAAGTAAATTATCTTATTTTTCAATTCAGTGGACTCCACTTCTATTTCTCACATGTAGATTAAAGTTGGTAGAATCAGCCTATGAAACCTTCCAGGTATTATATAAGGGGCCATAGTATGAAGCTGATTATTGAAAACATGTAACACATCTGTGTGTGTATGGAAAAACATCCAGAGGAATACAACCCAAAACCAATCTTACGCAGACACTATGTCCTGTTAAGGCAGAGTCCACTCTGGTGAGTTAGTACCTGAACAATATTGCTGTTAAATACTTTTAATTTCACTCCTGATATAAACCAAAATGTTAACAGTCATTATTAGGTGCTATCACATTTTTTCTTGCTCTATATTCTCATTTCCTTCCAGCGACAATTTAATGTTTATGCAATTAAATAAATGTGATATTAAATTGCCCAATTATAGAATGCACCCTGCTCCTTCTAAAGATCTTGATTTATGTCATGCTGGTCTATAGAACATCTCACCATCAATAAAGCAAAGACATTTTTGGCAGAACAAGAAAGATGGCCACTTTAGAAAGTGGGCACAGTGAGCCTTCAATAAAACAGTGTTGATTATGTCAGCATCTGCAGAGAATAAACAAGAACACGGAGACGGCTGCCACCCCTGAGACGTCTCAAAAGAAAGAGATCGACACGCAGAGGAGTCAGCCAGTCCTCCAGGTCTCCAGGTCAGTCACAAAGGTCACATCCTTACTAGACTTTGCCCCTCAGGGCCAAAATGTAAATTCACAGTTAAGTGTGGCCAGGTGTCAAACCATTACACAAAAAACATCATGGAAGAACACATCACATTTTTTAAAATAAATTAAATAAATAGTGATCCCTCCCTCCCACCTCTTCTGTATGGTTAACTTTGAGCCTCAGAAAAATGTGAGAATTGTTTTGGCTTAATAGAAAGGCGATGCCTACCGGGAAGGCCGCTCCCGTTTGGGGTCCAAGGGCGCCATTTTTATGCTTTTGTGTCCCAACAATCCTAAGCTTACGGGTCTGGGTAATAAAACCCCTTCACGGCAGTGAGATGCGTATTTAATGAGAACACTGCTCGCCAGCCAGTTTCAGCATGAAACAACAGAGCGAGGTCATCTCTTATAAACTATGGCTAATAAAAACAGTAGTTCAAATCACCTAGACTTTTAAAAAAATGAATAAGCATCCTTGGAGATCCATGTTTGTGCCTAGAGTTTTCTGTCTACTTTCCTATAGTATTTGCTTAATAATTTCTTTGAACCCTTTATACCACCACCTGCCATACTGAGGACAAACACAGGTCTCCCAGAGAGACGAGTTCAGTGTGCCAGTTAACTTCAAACTTATAGAAACATGATGCATCAAATCAGTCTGGTTGTTTAACCATAAATTACTCTGTTTTCCGACTGCTGAAATGATTTTGTGTGTATGTGGGTGACAGTCTGTGTGCCCTGCCAGACGAAGCGGGCCCTGTGGGCAGCTGCTTCACTTCCAGCAACCACGTACTGAACAAGAAAAGGCAGGGAGTGTCTGTGCACGTCAGCCCGAGGCAAGCCCATGGAAAATGCTCTCAAACTCTATTTTCAAGATCACTGTTCTTTATATTAAACAACAATTACTTTTTTTTTTTAAGTGTAAGTAGTGGTTAGGGGCCCTGAGATGTAAGCTGAACAAATAAAACAAGTGTGAAGAACTTAAATGAATAAGCAGATACTGGAAGAACAGGCGAGAGGAAGGGAGAAGAGGGTGTTCGTTTGGGGCGTCAGCGCTCCCTCTCAGGGCACAGGGTGATTTCTCCACCCTGGCAAGAGTTCAAGGCTAAATTTAAAACAGCAAGTTGTGCCACAGCTGAACAGACTTTATCATATACACTGAATGGGGCGAAAGCAACTTTCCAACAGGGCCACTGAGTCCTCGAATCTCCTCTCGTTAGGCGGTGGAGGCTGTGTCCCCCCCCCCACTTGGATCTGGGTGGGCTCGTGGCTGCTTCCTCCAAGGGCATCCGATGGAAACGGGGCTGGCGGCCTTGCAGGCTAAGCCGGAGAGGCCATGCAGCTCCTGCCTCGCCCACCGGAGCCGTCTCAGCCCTGACTGCCTGGCACTAAGTCCCCCTGCGCCCCCCATCCTCCCCCAGGAGGCCACACGCAGGCTCTGAGCAGCAGCTCCAGCCCAGCCCTCCAGACCCCACTGCCAGGTCAGAGGTATGTGCGTGAAGCTGTCTCAGACCAGGCCATCCGCCGGCTGAACACTACGCAGCCAAGCCCTGGCTGAATCACTGTAAAATCATCAGATACAATAAAATTATTTTAATAATTTTATTTGCTTTGAGTCAGTAAGCTTTAGGACTGTTTGCTACACAACACAGAGAATCATAGACTTTGGAAAGGTTTTTAAAGATCTGCCAGAGAAAGTTTGCTTTTGAGATCCAGATGGGACGAGTGCCCAAGGTCACTAGTTAGCAATCAGACAATGAAAACTAGACCCAGGTCTCCAGGCCCCCAGCCCTGTTCCTGCAGAGCTCACCGTGGCCCCATCACGCCCCACCTCCACCTGCTCATTCTGTTACTGTGCAGACTCAGAACATCCAGGGCCTATTCTCAGAGTATCTTCTGCCTATTTTTAAAAGTGAAGGGTATGTCTGACATTTCTTTTCTTATATCTTTACCTTCAGCATTTTCCTTGAGTGAAACTGGGGAAGAATTACTCATTGGAGAGAAGGAATCAAACTTCTAACCAAGATTTGCTTCAGGAATGTGGACAGCAGTGTTAGCTTCAAAAAGTATGCATAAGATTTCATCTCTTTATTCCCACTGCACACGAATCTCTCCCAATAAACCTTGAGGTGTTGGGTTCTTCCAGAACCTGACAATCAGTGTTTTGCTCCAACTAGTTAAGACAGTCGGTGACCTTTTACTGGGTCTAGTAACTCAGTTCCTGGGTTTGTTTCTTCACTTAGGAGAAAATACACATTAAAAGAAAAACTCTGAGCTTCCCAAGATGAGCCTCCCTGCGAACAGTTTACAGGAAACATTCCGGCTGTTCCAGCGGCTCCAGAGAACCAAACACTGGCCATCTGCTCAGCACAAGGTTTCCTCCTGAAGTACTTCGGACGTTTGGATATGAGCTCATTAAACTGTTAATTAGTAAAGAAAAGAAGTTAATTCCAAAGTTAAGGAAGCACGTTCTGGCAGCCATTTAGAAGGAAAAGTAGGTAAGATATTGGTGTGTAGGCAACTAGCTTCCCCATAAGCATCTAGAGGCCAGATAGCCATAAATGGGTGAATGACCCGACATTTTCCTCCTTACTCTAGCTTCCATGGTCTTACCAAGATTCTTGAAAATTAGGTTATTACCTGATGGATATCCTCTTCTCTCAACGAACGCATGTCCTCCATATGCCACCCTCATCACAAAAAGGGGGCCCCTCAAATGCCGTCAGATGGGAGTGTCTCACTCCGCCAGCGAGTTTGTCCTCAGAAGGTTTTCAAATGCATGACTGCACCGTCAAGAATCAGAAGAGCTCTATTCCATTAAAAAGAATTTGCTGAATTTGCAAACCTTTATAAACCCACAGAATATTTAATAAAGCAAATTGAAAATGGTGTATTGTAAGCCTAAGGAATAATTCTCAGAAGAATTACTTAAGATGAAATGCTAATCACAACTTTAAAAATAATACATGTGAACATCTCATGAACACGATACAAATCAGGCAAATTTCCTGTGTAATATGCTTTTCCTCTCATCAGATAATAGTGTTTCAACCATGCCTTTTGCAATTCTGCTTCTTTGCTATGGAAATGCACCTTCAGCTCAAACTAAGTTATTGCATTTAAGGCGTTCTAGGTCTAAGACATTACAGCAGCTACGATGGTGTTCTTTATCAGCTTGCAATTCAAAACCTTTCAAAGCAATTGAACATCTACTCTGTCTACCATTTCATTCTCACAAAAAGTCCTGTGTGGCACCTGATTGGTATGATTTTTAAGACAACTTCTAGACCAGAGAGGCGGAGCTGTATCACTGGACCAAAATCCTGACTCAGGGTGAGAGCTCCCATGTCTACACCAGACTCCTCTTCAAAACAGGACGGTCCTGCTTTGGCTTAGGCGGCACGTGGGCCCAGGCCAGATGCCCTGAACTGGAGTGGCATTTGAAGACTGACTAGGGGGGACCACAGGTACTAGTGAGTAGAACAGCCCTTTGTTTAAATGAATTTTTCCAGTTGCTTCCTCCATATTCTTTCAGTTCAATTGACTCCAAATTCTCAGTTTTCCTTTTTCTAAAAAGCTAACATATAAAATACATTTTCTTTCTTTATTACCTCATATATATCCCCTATAGACCCAAAAGAAAATTCAGCCGCACTGCTTAGCAGAAGGATTTTAAACTGAGTAACAGAACAGGATAATGGGAGAAGTTCAGAGTGACTTAGCATTTCAGTTTCCTCTTCCATAAAATTCCAACTTCACGAGACTGTTGTAAGAATCATGTGAGACATAACCGTAAAGTTAATTTTATATGCATGCCAGGGGTAAAAAAGTAACTTTATAGCCATATTCATCAAACATTTTCCTTCCATTAACTCCAAGGGCTCACTGTCTTATCCACACCAGCCTTCCATCTAGGGAGAAAGAAGAATTGTCAACTGGATGAAACAGAACTAATTAGCAATGAGGTTCTGCAGATTATGAAATAAGATTCATAACCCCCAGTACATTAGCTCATCAAATATTATACTACTTTTGTTTTATTTTATTTTTCTTGCTTGTATCCATAACGAGACTGTCCAGGAATCAGCTTAATGACTGAGCTGAACTTTCAACCCCGCCTTCCCCTTCAAGTGCTGTGCGAGTGGGTGAATTCCCTGCCTCTCCTGCCCCTCCGTGTTGTCAGCCACAAAACAGTGTTGTTAGAATTATTAAATATGATAATACATAGAAAGCATTTATAAGTATTCCCGGCATTTAATATACTTATGCCTTATTATGCACTTTCTTAGTTTTTAACACTGATAGGCAAAGAGCAGAACTTACTAACCCCCAGGTGGATGGATTTCACTGGAAAACAGGAAGGAACTGACCGTGTGCTGTCATCAGCCCCACGTCCTTTGGAACCAAGACCACTCACACTGCCAGACCAGTCACTGCCTTACCGGCCTCTGGACACTCTTAGGGCGCAGCCTGCATTTGGGCTGCATTAGATATGCAGCCCTCTGTACCATTAGGTAATTTACAGAATGAATTCCCTAAATCCGCGAGGGCTCCCCCATGTCCATGCCCACGGCTGGCCTCCACAATATTACAGGCTATTGGTCAGCCCTCCTTTCCAAAATCCAACAAACTCAGCCCCATCACTATTTCCTCACTGCTAGCAGTGTTTATTTTGACTTGAATTCCCAAGTTAGAAATGTTTCAGGCACTACATTGACCGAGGTTAAAAAAATCCCAAAGAACTCAAAAAGGATTACACTGGAAAGTGCAAGAAAACCAAAACCCACCAAGTACACGGTCAAGGGCTCCAGTCTTGTTCTCACTGGCTGTAAAGAATGCTGGCAATTCAGCAGTTCTGATGGGAACTACATATTGTAGGAAGTAAATGAATATACTCATTTTTATTCATTCCTATTATACTATGAAAAGTGAGCCCCGTATAATCTGAATAAAGTCACTCGAGGAATAAAATCAATTAAAGACGTACTGTGTACTTACACTCAGACAGACTTGGAAATTCAGTGCTTTAAGCTAATTTGCCCCTTGATATTTTCAGCTCTAACTCAGTAACACGAGTAATGCTTCTCAGCAATATTAATGCACCATATGTTATCTCTGTCAACTCAGTCATCCTCTTGGTTGTTTGTTTTTTTTTTAACTAAAATGTCAATCTAACTTCTGGAATCCTACCCAAGACAATCTATGCAAAACTACAACGAACAGATTCGTTCCATAGGCATCGCGATCAGTCATGGGCCCGTTCACGAGCACCTGGAATTAACTTCTTGTACATAGTACAATAATTTTATTTCAAGTCATGAGATTCAGCTAATATAAACACCTACTAATCCGAGGCACTATACTATGTCCTTTAAGTACATTATCTCATTTTTTCTCTAAAAATGGCTCAGAAACTCAAAAACTTACTTAAGGTTGCACAACCGGTAAAGCAGCAGAGTAAAGGCTTTAATTCAGTCATTCCACCACCAGAAAACCCTTCCCAGCGAGTCTTTTCTACTGCTTTATACTGGAGAGATATCGCAGCAACAGTGAAAAAGCAGACAAAGCCAGGGAATTATCTTTTCGGTGAAGAACCATCCCCACCAAGCCAAAGAGAGAGGGGAGGACTCAAATAGGGCCCCCAAAACTATCAGCTTTAATTTTGTGTGTGTTTTTAAGATAGAGCAATAGAAGATATCTTATGTCTGTGATTTTTCTATTAAGAAAAGGAAACATAAAACTACTAGATTATTATGAATGAACCAAGACATCTGTTCCCTTATCGCGGACTCTTCCTCCGCACGTCCTCTGTCCTCCTCCCTGAAGCTGGCACAGGAGGGGGACATTGGTTGACGGCATCTGTGTTGCAGAGCTGACACCAGATGTGAAGTCAACAGGAACCCTGCAGGACCCCTCAGGAGGGGCCAGGAAGGTGGGCTTGGTGCATAATTCCGAGAAGCTTCACGGCCCCCACGTTCCTTTGTCAATAGCATATGACCCTTCCCATGGCCACCGGGTGCAGCAGACGTGCTGCCCCTCTGATGACAGAGCTTTCTCTGCTTCAAACCTGGTGACTCAGAGACTGGCTTACTGTGTACCGGGCAAGTGAGTCTGAATTTGGGGGTTCAGCAACATGAATATTAAGAATTACATAGCACAATGAATTCACCTAGCACTAGAAGGTAATTATATAAAAGTTCAAAAGAAACGTACACTCCCCGCGTTTTCATTTGATGTGGCTTGTGTACCTTCCACTGCCATCAGGGCTCATTGACAAACTCACGTCCCCAGCTGTGGTTTCAGGGATGGGCATGTAATCCCATCAGAGCTGTTTGCTAGGATTTCTAGGGAAGAGAAACGATCAGGACTCTGTCTTCCTGCAGAAGACATGGCGAAGCGACTGCAGGCTGAATCCCACGGCCACTTAGCTACAGGGGCAGAGCGTGGCGGCTCCCCCGCGGACCTGAGCACAAGTCCGCTCCTGAGGGTAAACCACCCCGAGTCTCCCGTGGCTGCACTAATAACCTCCCTCTGCCATTCAGGCTGTCGGAGGTGGTTTCCCCTATAGACAAAGATGCCTGATTAGAACAAGGAGTCAAGAAATATAAAAAACAGTAGCATCTGGTCCTTCTCTGGTCTCCCCCAGTTCAACTACTGAATGGAGCCCATCGTCATGCAGGTGGACCTTACGAATGTCAGTGTGGGGACTGATGAGCCGACGGGGAGCTGAGACCGGCAGTTCCAAAAGGCAGCACTGTTTGTTCACAAGTCCCCGCGTCCTAAAGCTGCCCACCTTAACCCCTCGGTCCTGTGTCATTGACGCCCCAGTTACACGGACCTGCGCACTCAGTCCTTCTGGACCAAGGAGCCCCTAAGAAAACTGAAGAAAGTCATGGATTCCTTTCAAGAGACCTATAAATATGCAAATAAACACATTCCCATATGGCTAAGGGCACCAAGCACTCTCCCTCCCCACCCACCCTTGCAGGCCCACAGACCCCAGGCGAGGAGCATGTGGAAATCACGAGAAACAGAAACGGAGCAGCAGCATCTTCCTCGTCAGCTTCCCCCAAAGGCTGCCCCACACCGCGGCCCCCACAAGTCTCCCCAAAGACCCTCACAGACGCGCACCTTGAACAGCCTCTCTGAGTCCACAACCTGTAAAGGCCCCCACTCGCTCACCTGTAGTGGTCGCAGTCAGAATGAGGCAGGAATCACCAAGGACACGAGCAGAACTTCCACCGCGGCCAAGCAGTGCCTTTCCCTGCCCGATAGGTTTTTAAGTTACCTGAAAAGCTTTTTATAGCATTTAGAATAAATAAAGTATTTGTAATTATTTCTGCAAAACGCAGGACAAAAGGCCTTTACACACTATTCCTGTGAGAAAACAAGCTTCCATCTAAGTCATTTTCTCTCTGCTGCACATTTGCAGGAGGTGACCTGCTACCAATCAGAGGGCAACCGTACTATGTCTGAATTTCTCCCATTTAATCTGCAGTAACTCATTACACTAAAAAGCTATCTATAAACACCTCTACTGAGACCAAATGGCAGGTAGATTTACCTGCAGCTACACAGCAGGGGAGAGAGACGGGGAATAACGAGATGCCCGCTTCCACGGCGGCCCAGCTGCCCACGCCCCTCAGAAGTCCAGGGGCCACGGCCACACGTACAGAAGATCCATTCACACTTCAGGAAGCTCACAGCAATGTATCACCTCAATGATTTCATTACCCACACACTCCTGGGATCACTACTTGTGGACAATTAAAGTAACAATAAATTAACATGCTCTATAGGAGACGCTGCAAGTGACGGACATTCTACGTACAATATTTGTGAAATATGAATATGTGCTTTCCTATTGCAGTTGCAAATTAAAAGCCAGAAGTCGCTAACCTTTTTCAAAGGCATGTGAACACTGTAACCATACTTATTTTATAAAATATTCAGAAGGGAACCTTTCTCAATCCATTTTGAACTTCTATGTGAGAGCTCATAAAGCTTAATGAAATAAACGGCAGTGCACAACGTCCATTAGAAGTCTGATAATAAACCCTACAGTTTACCTACACACCAGTTATTGCTTCTTTTTAAATTAAAATTTGAACCAGACATCCTCTGGGCTCTTCCACAGCACGGCTGGGACTGTTGTGCGGGTGTGTGGCCTATAGCAAACGTCCCCTGCGAAGGCCCCAGATTCCCTCTTCCCTTCATACACCTGGCCAGCAGCCCGGCCCCGTGAGGGTCCAGCAGGGGGCTTTGGAGGCCGCCCCGGGAATGAAGCCAGCCCCAAGGACAGGCCGCGTGCAGGGAATGAAGCCAGGCAGGAGCCGGGAGGAAGCCACCTGAGGGAGGATGTGGGGAGGGGGGAGCACGCCAGTCCAGGGACACCCTCGGCCGCAGGGAGGGGCGGGGAAGGCCCAGGCTGGCTCCCAGCTTCCTGGAGCCGTCAGCACTTTTTCCAATACAGGAAATTCTGACTAGGGGACTTGTCTTGAAGTTGTATGTGCACAAGATTGAGAAATTATCCATTTTCCATGAAGAACGAGGGCGTGGTTCATGGGCACAGCCCCTGCCCTGTGTTCACTGTGTCCCGAGCTGAGGGCCAGCTCCGGCCAGACACCCCATATCAACTCGGAGGCCGCTCCTCAGCCCTGGGAAGCCGCTTCTGAACAGGGCTGTTTATGCCGGGCACTGATTTCTGCTGTCCTCAGGAGGCAGCTTTCCCACATTCCAGTCAACACTGGATCCTTCTTAGCTGCCAGGCTGAAGTTACGTCTCCTACTTTGTCCTGCAGGAAACTGTACCCCATTCTCACAGCCCTACTTACAGCAGCCAACTCGGGTCACGGGCAACGCGAAGTGAAAACAAATACGATGCTTTGATCACAACACAGGCCCAAGATTTAAGGCACCACTGGGGTGAGGGTGAAGGAGGGAACTGAGGTACAACTCACGCTACTAAATCTGGGGACACGGGCAGCTGCTATCAGGGTCTGGTACAGGCAGAGGCAGGTGGGACCACACAAGGGGTGGACTTCACTTCTAGGATGTGAGTGCAATTAGGGGACAGTAACATGGACCCGGGACACTGACAGGGACCCGGGGACACTGATGGGGACCAGAGGAAGGCAGGAACAGAAGCAGAGACGGGAGTTCTAAGCATGTTTCTGAGGAGTTTGTGCAACTGGGAGAAATGACAAGCCGAATTACCAAACTGGAAAGAACACAGAGTTAATGCTGGACCGACACTAAATGCTCGAATTCAAAGTCCTTTCTGCCCGGAGCCAGCCCTGGTTCCGGAGCTGCTGCGAGGCTGAGCCGGGAGGGGAAGCACGCGGGGCGCGGGCGGCATGGGGCCGCGGGCTGGAGTCCAGGCAGGGTCAGGGGCCTCGGCAGCCCGGCGAGGAGGCTGACTCACAGTGGAGCCCGGACTCCAGAAATCATGAGTCATCCTCGAGGGAAACAGCACCGTGTCGGTCACTTCTCTGGGAACTTGGACCACGCGGGCTTGAACAAGCATCTCGGAATCCAGCGCAGCGCGCCAGCACCGCATCGCTCCTTCGTCTGGATGAGTCACTCGTGTTTCTGTTCTCAGAGCTCTTCGGTTACCAAGTAAGGCTAATCCTATTTTTTTAGAGCATTTTTAAACCAGTAAAAAACATCAGCAAGAGCTAACCTTTGGGGAAAATGCATTATTACACCTGAACTCCCTACCCTGCAGGAGAGTGTCGGCAAGGTCCACCACCAACCCGCCAGCGGACCAGCGCTCAGGACGCATGTGCCGTCCAGTGTAAAGATGACGTAGCCTCATGCCTCCAACTTAAGAAAAGTTTTTAAGGAAACTGATTTCCTGTTACAGACAAGGCCATTGAAGGGCTCACAAAAATAACCAAGACCAAAAACACTCGACTTAAACAGAATTAAAAGGTTAAGTTTTGTTAGTTTTCCATCTATGAGAGAAGTAACACTTCAAGAATTCAAAATATTTTCCAGACTCTTACAGATAAAATATACTGGACAACTAACTACTGATAGTCAAACAACACAGATGAATCTCCAAAGATGTCATACTATGATTCCGTTTAGGAGACGTTCAGGAACAGGCACAACCACCCGACGGCAGAGGGCACAGGTGCTCGCCTGAACGGGGAGGGTGGAGGGTGGGGGGCGGCAACGCCAAGCCCTGCCACTGGGACCCGCAGCCTGCTTCAGAGTCGCGGGCCATCGAGGCCTAACGACTCAAAGGAACGGTGACTCCCATCCCAGAAACACACGGAAAGCATTCAGGCAGAGGGTGTCCCCAGGGAACCCTGCCGCTTGAGGCGGCTGCATTATCGCCTGAGCTGGTTGTGGCAGGCTAGGTCTTAACATTCCTTCGCGCCCCCTCATTGTTTCTGGGGGGCCCCCAGGGCCTTGATCATTTACTCTCTTCATACTCCTGTGAATGACTTCCCTTCTGCGAAGTCTCAGACCCCGACCCTCTTCTCCTCCGAGGTCTAGGACGACATGCGTACCATATTCTCGGCTGCCTTGGGACATGTCTATGGCTTCCCCGTCTGTACCTAATTAAACTTTGTTTTTTTCTCCAGTTAATGTGTTCTTGTCAATTTGATTCTTACACCAGCTGGAAGAACCTTGACGGGAAGACAAATTTCTTCCTCCCCAGCAGGGGGAAGGCCTGACTGAAGGACAGCGCAGACGCCCTCTGCCTCGCTTTGGGTGGTGCTTATACACCCGTCAAAGACTAGCAAGTTGACTGCGTGTTTACTGTATGTAAAATACACCTTTTAATGTTTAAATAAATACCACTGTACTAAAACATTACCAGGAATAGTGGATTCAGATAAAAGCACACAAGGGTTAGTGGTAGCATCTCTCAGACTGGACCTCAATGGTGCTCACAAAGGCAACATTCCCAGTCTGGGAGGAATCAGATGTAATGGCTGCAACAATGTTTAATGACGTGGTCACACTGCCTGCTAGATTTCAGTCATGTATGAAAGATCCCGACATAGGAAAACAACAGGATTTTTTACACTAATAAAAAGAATTTGTATCTGGTTCTTGTTGCTGTGCCAGCTGAAAACAGAACTGAGTCTTACTTTGTACCCTCATATGACTTTCTGGCAGGGCTCTAGTTCTTCCCGGGGAGGAACTCTCGAGTGATCCTCTGGTCTTACCCTTCTCAGGGGACAGTCCTTGAGGGGCGCCTCAGCCCCACACGAATGCTGATTCATGCCGCAGGGCCTTGGTCATGACTCCCAGCAGAGGCCAGTCATTTCCGGTCAGGCGTGAGTCAAGCTCCGGGGGAGCTGGGCAGGGAGATGACAGAACCAGGTCCTGGCTGAAAACCCGGGGAAGGGCCCTTCGCTGGCTCCCTGCCCCTCTCAAGCCAGGGAAGGAGGAGGGGGTGTGCAGGGCACAGGGGTTCCTGCTCCATCTCTTTCCTCCTCCTGCTCCTCCTCCTCCGTCAGCTCAGCAGACACTGCACAGACTCGCTCAGGCCCAGCCTCCCAGCCCTTCTCCTCTGAGTAAGGAAGGGAGGCTCAGGCTAAAAATAGCCACGAAGAAGAATGAAGGGCCTGGGGGTGACCCCGCAGGCTTTGCTGCCTCCTACCCGGTGCTAGTACTCCGGCAGACCGACCAAGGAGTTAAGGGGCACAGGACGCACAGCAACAGCGCTACCTGCTCACCTTTGCAAGGCACGTGAACAGCTGCAGAAATCAGCACAAACCACGCTGCTCCTGGAGGAGCCCCAGCATGGCCGGAGCTGCAAGCCTGAAACACGGCAGAGGTGTGCACGGCCACCTGCTGTGCACCCTGAGCCTTCCCATGAACCTGCCCGTTAAAGATGAGAGTCTAAGGCCATGTTGTTTTAGATTATGGACATAACAGCAGCACGTGTCAGCTGCCCCCCTCCACTGGCTCTGGACCCACCAGGTTCTGTCCTCACCTGTGCTGTCCTGGTTCTGGCTCCTTTTCACGGTCTTTAACTATAATCTGCTGGTGATCTGATGGCATGTTCGCTACCCCGCAGTCTGCCACTCGGGGAGGGCAGAGGCGTTTCTGCCTCGGGTGTGGCTGAGGGCCGCACAGCGCCAGCACACAGGTGTGTACAGTGCATTTCTGCATGCATCTTGCCTTATTTTCTCACTTGGTAGAATACAAGGCCCACTGAAGATGGGACCCTGTCCACTCGGTTCTGTATCCGCTGACCTCAAGTAGCACATGACCCGTAGAAGGTCTTCAGTCAATATTTGCTGAGTTAATAAAGATTGTGAGAGGAGATCTGGTGCTCTGAGCTAAATGAAAGCTCTATGCACATGACTTTAAAAAGAGCGGCAGACCTGATTTATGGAGGCTGCTGCTAGCAAATTCATGGTCAGCTTTCAAAGGGATTTTGTGTGTGTGCACCAAATAAGCTGGTCAAGATTGTGATTGAATTCTTCAAAATAAGTACTTGGGGGCATAGAACAAGCCAGTTTGGGCAGCTGTACTCTGGGGAAAACCATGGCTAAGCGCACTGCTCAGAAGCCTTAGCTGCAGTCTTACCCTTAGCGCAGGGGAAGGCCTGTTAGAAACGGGTCCCCACAGCCGGGCAAGCTGCAGTGTGCTGTCACGGAAACACATCGGGGGGCACTCAGTACTATTTAAACCTAAATGGAGGCAGCCTCCAGGATGGGGCAGAGGCTGAAACCCAGCAGACAACAGGAAGGGCAATTCAAGGTGCAGAAACCCAAGGAGATGGAATCCGGGCCTGTCCCAAAGAGTCACTGTGGAATGCGCAAATGTAAAGCAAGGAGTCCTAAACTCTACTTTATTTGGGGATAAAAACAGCCTTTCCCTTTCACCTCACCTGCCCAAAGGGAACAGAATGTCTCTCTTGGGTCTGCTGCCGCCGGAGGGGCCTGGCAGTGTTTAAGTCCTGACAGCTGGATAGAAGCTGAGTCGTCCCCAAACTTCAAACATACAAAGCAAGAAATGTTCTTTCGCAAACCTATTCTGAAAACTAGGTAGAGAGTATGTTATTCTTTACATCACTGAGTTCAAAACAATGCACACCACCAGGGTAGGGGGGGCCAGGCCTTCAGTCCCAGCGTTTTGCTCTGTATCACATTCATCTCTCAACAGGCTTCGACCTGAAAGGTCTCCCTAATATTCAATGGACAGAAATTTTAGTCTCATGGGCAAATTAAACATTTTAGAATTTTTCCATTTAAAATAACTGACCATTCAAGTGATAAGTAAAAATGACATATTTATTTTAAAACTACACATTAAAAGTTCACATGATCTAGAAGGCCACTCTTTAGACCTTAAGCTGCTTTTAAAATCATTAATTTGCTAGATTAACAAATGTTCTCATTTCATAAACATTTTCTTTAGAGTGGAAGCTGAGTGCCACTTGAATTTCACCATGAATCCTATGATTGCAGTCTTACCTTTCTTAAAATCATACATATTCAGAGGGATGACACGTTCTACCTCTGCTGGGAAGTCCAATTTAAGTTACACCCAGTCACATATTTCTCCATTTTTAGTTGTTTTATACTGACTACAACTATCTGCTATGTGCCAGGGACTGTCCTTCACCCTTTTATATTTCACTACATTAAACTTTATAACAGTCCGATAACATCAGTATCATTACCCTGTCTGTATTACTATCTCTACATTTTTCTGATATGGAAACTAAGTCTCCAGAGTTATAAGAACCTGGCCAAGGGTTGATCTATGTCCAAAAGTCCTGACTTTCCAATCCAACCACATACCTCTTCAATAACTGATATCATTCATGTATCCATTCATTCAGTAAGACTGTATGAATCACCTACAATACACCAGGCACTATGTTGCCCACTAAGATGAGAGTTGTCCTCAAGATGCTCACAGTTTAATGGAAAAGACAGAAGTGACAGTGAACTGTGCACGTGGAAGGAACAGCCTTGGGAGACGGGGAAAATCTCCAGCAAAAACAGAAGAGGCAGATCTTGGTTAAGAGATGAATGAGAATGGGGCTGGTGGGGGGGACCTGATGAAGGGGGTAGTTTAATCACCATAATATTGCACATGTAACTGTAGATTAATGATACCAAAATAAACTATTAAAAAAAAAGATCGATGAGAACAGCTCCGTGTACCATCAATATTATCTCAAAATTATGGAGCGTGTTTGTGTGTCAGGGCAGCACAGTCCCGTGAGTAAGTCTTCAAATCATATCACTTTTGAGGCGATCACCCCTTACCTAGGTTCTAATACCGGCTGCATTTTCAGAGAAGGGGAAGTTGTTCATCACGCCGGGCCACAGGCTAGCGAGTGGTGACACCCCACCACGCAAGCATCACTTCACAGAAGCCACACGCTGTGCTCCCACCCCTTTACCTTCAGACACACGTGTCCTCCTCACCCTCGGCCTGAGGTGGAGGGACGTCGAGCCACACCCGGCAGACGGCGGTAAGGAGAGGGCTTGGAGCTCTTGGTTAAGACCTGCAGCTCCCAAGACGGCTTTTAGGGAACAGAATTCATTACAGTGTGACACTGTATCGGCCACCGAGGAGCAGGGGATGGGTACGACGGACAGAGGGGGGCGGGGGGCTCGCACCCCAGCACCCACCTGGCCCTGGCAGCTCCCGGGCCTGAGGAACGCGTTCCCCACTCCAAGCCCAGACTTGCCTCGGGGGTGAGGGTCCAGGCCCAAAGCCCACGGCGCCCTAAGACCTTCCCTGAAGCCACCCTCTCGCCTCCTTCCCGCTCCGCATCCGATTCTTTCACAGCTGGTTTTCATCTTCTCTAGGGACTAAGTTTCCCAAAGAAACCAACAAGCCTGTCTTTCAAATGCCCGGCTTTTCCTAAGCAGCACCTAAGGTGGGGGAACCTACACTGTCCAGTTACCATCTGCATCACCTGGGACCCACGCGGCCTTTTGTGGGCTGGTTTCCCTTTTTTGAGAAAGAGTCTTATGTTTTACCCAAATTGAGCATTCAGGGCTTGTTTAACAAATAACAGTAAAAGGAAATAAAATGACACAACAAATCAGTGGAGCTGTTTCGAATCATAAAACAGATTCCAGCAAAACTTTAAATAACTTAAGGGTCTGACTAACCTTTATCTGCAGGGAGGGTGTGTTACTTTTGTTTAGAATTTAGTGGGGAAAATTTTTTCTTGGAACTTGGTGCAAGTCAGAAAGAGAAAATATGCTTAAGGTTGTTCTGTGTGATGTCACAAGGAAAATAAGCCATCATTTTAAAGCCAAAGACTGTTTTCCCAATATCTAGATAGAATGTCTGGAGAAATCATCAAAGATTCAATTATGCAAACACAACCTTGGTTTACATAAAACAAGCTTTATAAACAAGCCTATAATTTGCATAATCATGCTTTGTGAAAGAACATCTATTTAGGAGACTTTGACCTATGGCTAAGTTCTGCCAAAGTTAAAATAAAAATTATAGAAAAGATCATTTTAGAAACCAATCTCTTTTTTTTTTCCAATTTCAAATGTTTCTATTTTAAAATTATGTGGGAAGTAATAAAGTTTCCATGTCCTAGGCGGAAAGCATTAAATAGAAACACAACATCTGCACTTCACAAAAGAATATATTTTCTTCCATTTGTATTTTTGGCTGGTGAATAACTTATTGCAGCAAATTCTTTGAATTAGTATTCAGACATGTAGCCAGGACAGTCATAAACACAATGGCAGAGAAAGTTGCCTATTAACCCCTCAACTGGTCTACCTACATGTTCCATCTGGTGTTTTGGCTGAATAGGATTTGAATTGCTCTTGGTACATGTCCAAAATATTCTATTGTTGACATTTTCATGGAGTATTCTTTAAAATGGCTGCTTCCTGGGATGGAAGTTAATTAATTTTAGTTGCAGTATTAAAGAGCAAGACAAAACTAAAGGAAAAAAAAAAATCATAATGATAATGACTTGAGACAATAGTTTGACTGTATTAACTTCTCACCATCTCTGTCTTTACATGCAAGTTAACCCATCAGTCAAGAAATACACTTCCTTGAAGGTCATTGGTAATGATGTTTTTCTGTTCTAAAATTAGTGATTTTTACAGACTCAGCCCGGAATGCATTGTATCAAAAGCAGATTAAGTGGCTTACTAAATCTTATGGCATACAAAGCTTTCATTACAATCTGAAAGTCCTTTAACAAATGTTTGTTGAGTATCTACTATGTGAAAAGCATTATGATATGCCGGCTGTGGCGTACAAAGGTGAATGAGATTGTGCTTCTCCATCCAAGATTTATATAAGCTTTTTGTTAAGAGGTACTGAATCAGTTACCATACAAAACACAAACTGGTAAGTATGATAACAGAATAAAACATAAACTAATTTGGAGAGTAGAAACTTCCCTTAAAATAGAATCAGTTTAATCTAACCTGCTACAAATACCACTTTGATAGTTCAAGACCATCCTTTAACTGAAAGCTGGATTGTGGGATTCTTAATAATGTATAATAATCTCCCCTCAAGAATGTCAGAATTCACAAGGTATCTCTGACAGAAATCTTCACAGGACTTTTGGTCTAAGTTTCTTGGTTTCTAAAGGGAAAAAACATGCCCAGCCATCAACATATGTGACTACGGGCAACCACAGAAAAGGGGACGGGGTGTGTGTAGGGTCCTCACTCCTGGTGTGTTGGTGTCTGATCAGAGAGTGAAAATTTTAAGAGGAGGCCGGAGAAGCTTCAGAAAGCAATTATTTGGCTTGCGAGAACATAGAAGATAAATTGTGACTATGAATATGAAACTGAAAATAACAAAAGATTTAGGAAAAAGTGCAACACTGAGTATGCGTGAAGAGACGGACTGAGTATAGTTCGTTTGTGTTCAGCTGTCCTCCCGGGTAGGGAGCGCGAACACGCGCACTGCATCCTCCCCTTGCCATGGAGAGTAAGACAAAGGGGGCATCGGGTGTGTTCTTTGAGAAATCCTGCCCCACTCAGGGATGCGCATGAAACCCTGCTGTCCTGATCCCACTCCATCCTCCACCTTCTCATCCCTTCCCCAGCCGCTCAGGCACTCTCTCTGCAAAGCCAACCTGGGTTCCCCCAGGCAAGGTCGTATGCTTTCTCCTTGGAACCACCACTGGCCTGATACACACCTTGCTTACAGCCTTCATCACAGATAACTGCAATTATCTACTCATGCATCTGCCTCCTTCCTAGATAGTGAGGTACAGGAGGTCAGGGGCCCTGGGACCTAGCGAGTGCCTGGCAGAGGACGGACAATCAACATTTTTATAACATATGACTGAGGAAATCTCAAAGGGCGAGCTCCATTCTAGGCACCAGTGACACAGAAGGGGGAGCCACTGAAACAGAGATGAGTCTGGTGTTACTGGGAAGGGGGGTGGTCTGAGCCAAAGCAGAGGGAAAAGTGTAAGGCTATCAGAGCGGAAACATCTCCCCTCTGCACACCTGTTCTTCCCTGCCTCCACTTTCCACCTAATCCCTTAGCTCAAGTCCTCCCAGGTTCCCTCTGCCTGCTGGAAGCAGCTGGTCTGAGATCTCACAGATGCTGCCTCTTCCCCGAGCTCTCGGACGCACTTCTATTCCCACAGCCTGCAGACAGCTCTGAACCCAACCAAGAGGAAGGTTTGCCCCGACTATACCCCCTCGCCAACCCCTTTGCCAACATGCTGCCAGGGACATCTCTCCAGAAGCAAACTTGGTCCTACCCCCCCTTTCCCTAAAGTCTTTCGGGAGCTCCAAACCACTGAGGGTGGAGTCTGACATCCCTACACACAGGGTGCCTTCCTCCCAGTGCAGCCCCCCTCTGTCTTCCCAGCTGTGACCGCCCCTCTCCACTCCAGGCAGCCACCCAGAGCTGCGGACTCCCCTTCGGTCCTCTCCACCTGCCTGCTCTTCATTGCTGCGACGCAGTCCCCGCCTCCTTCCGTGGTTGTGTACATGCCTCCACAGTGGCACTTCAGCCAGGGGTGCCTCCGGAGAAGCCCTCTCCATGGCCATGAGGCGCGTCTTACTCATTTTCAGTCTCCCAACACCCAGCCCAGCACCCAGTCCTGTGCCCTGTACAGAGGGTTTATGCTGATACAGCAAAACTGGGGCTAGGAACAGATTTGCAAGTAATTAAACATAAAGTCTCTAGTGACAGGATAGAGATTGTGCAGGAAGATGAGGCTATGTAAGGATGCGACAGTGAAAAGGGAACCAATAAAGACACTTGAGAGGACAGCGGGACCGTCATGTCTCAGAGGGGCAGCTCTGCCCCTGGTCCGGACACAACCGTTGGCTGTGGGGAGCAGGAGTAGGTCTCCCATAAACACACTGGGGACTCAAAGCACCAGCCATCTAGACAAAACACCTGCGCTTGGACTATCTGACCTGTTCCTGATAAGCCCCTTCTTTTTTGAGAACATGTGTCTTCCCTCAGACAAGCCTGAGCCACAGAAACACAAGGAACAAAGTACAACAGCACAAAGTACAGCACCTGCATTCTGGCTGCCCGTTCCTTTCACCCCATGACTGGAGAGAGAGGCTGAATCCCACTCACTGACTTACAGGAGGGTTAGGGCGTCTGCTGGCGGGTGTTGGAGCTGGTTTAGAAAGTAAGTGGCCTCTTGAAAAACTGCCCTCATGCCAACAGCTTGCCTCATCTGCAGACTTTTGAGCACAATTTCTGGTGGCCATGAGTTAAGCAAATACAGAAACAACACCCATGCTGAGATTGACCATCTTTGATTCTCTAGATCAGTTCACGCCAAACAAGGAGACGATCCTTACCCTTAAAGCACTAAACACACCTTCAAAGGTAAGCAGAAACCCACTGTTAGAAAGGCCCTAAATCCCAGGTATTGAAGGGCACATCGTCCATGTATGTATGTAAAACATCTCCATGACGTAACCAGGCACCACAATTAGTTTTAAAAGTTTTTCTTTTTGTGTCTTGCAAATTAGCTGATGACAGATGTTTTCCCCTGGAACTTATGTCAAAAAACTTTCCTGCTCTGTATTATAAAGTTAATATTTGCAGGGGGATTTCATGGAAATTTTCAGTACCTGAGTGCATTTTAAATTATACAACTATTAGCAGTGACAATCAAGCCTTAAGAGAAATATGTTCCTCAACAGCTTTAACAAGGCCCTGCATTACAAAACTAGAGGCTGAGGTGAAAATTATAATCTTTCACCAGTCTCCACTCCCATAGTGGGAAATCATAAATTATTTCATACCATCAGCCTTCTGGTAACCTTTAAAAAGGCTTATTATTTTGCTGTGACAAACTTGCCATGCGTGGTAAACATTTTCTCTTAAAATCACCACAGTCCACATTATATCTTCGTAGAACAACCAAAAATTGCTGAGATCGATTTAAATGATATTTGTTGCCTGACATAAACTATGTGGAATTGACCCCAAATACACACTAAAGTATTAACATCAGTAGCTTATGGTGGGTGGAGTGGAGGAAGGGTAAAGCTAGTCCATGCGTTCTTAAATAACTCTACACTGCTTGACTTAGTAGGAGCGGCATAAATTACACCTGTAAGTAGAGATGAGAGTCTGTTGGCACATGCTGTATGATCCTCATCCGGGCAGCACACACTAGACGGAGCTGGTTTTCTTTCTAAACTTAGATCTGCTGATGACATAGTAGAGCTCAGAATCTCTTGCTTACTTCCTTATTTACAATAATCAATATGATCAATGCCCCTCACGTAACAGACTATTGTGCTCATAAGACTGTATTATATTGTATTATAACTATTTAAAGTTTGCTATGGTTCATATTTTATGTGATCATGATTTACTACTTAAGCCTACTAAACAGAAGCATTGTGTATGGCCTGACAGCTGGAGTGGCCAGGTGCTGAGTGCCTTAATCCGCACAGGTCTTCCGTATCCAAGAACCTGGGTTTGAATCTTAGGTAGCAGTGTGAGAAACAAGTCAGATCCACCTGTGAGCTTAGGTTTTTCTCTATTATAAAAAGAATATTATTTGCTCCCTCCGTAAAGATGGATGCCTAAAAGGGAATGAAAGATAAAGCATGGGGTACAATCCCCTCTATTCAATCTGTCCCTGGTCAAAGAGGAAGTTATCAACTTTTCTGGGCTTAAAAAGCAGTGCCTACATAAAGTGGCCCATATAAAGTGGCCCATATAAAGAAAGAACTTACTTGTCCACCTACAGATGGACAGGGATGTACTGTGCACACACACACACACACACACACACACAATGGAATCGTATGCAGCCATGAGAAAGGAAATCCTGCCATTTATGACAACATGGGTGGGACTTGAGGCTATCATGCTAAGTGAATGAGTCAGACAAGACAAACACTATGATTTTACTTATTTGTGAAACCTCAAAAAGCTGAACTCACAGAAATGGTAAAATGGGGGTGTAGAGGGAGAAATAAACGTTGGTCAGAGAACAAACTACCAGTTATAAGTAAGTTCTGAGGATCTAATGCACATCTTGGTGACCACCCGAAAGCTGTGAAGAGTACATCCTAAATGTACTCACCACAAGAAACAAAGGTCATTATGTGACCGCGTGGAGCTGTTAACACGATAGTGGTGACCATGCTGCGATATACAGCACATCAAACCAAGTGTTGTACACCTTAAATTTACACTCTTCTGTCAATCGCATCTCAACAGAGCTGGACATACAGAACCCAGAAAATAAACGAGCAGGGCCTAAAATGTGAAACGAAGAAAAACCACACCTCATTCCGAAACTTAAGCTACTTCTAGTTATTAGAGAAGAGCAGGGCTTCAGGATATGAGCAAGAACTGTTAAGTCGAAACTGATTCGGCGTCCAGGACACCGCGCGGCGCCTGCTGCGCGGACCAGAGCGGTAATCTAACTGCAGCTTCTGCAGGGGGCCCAGAGGCCGGCCTCCTCCCGCGGCTCCCGCGGGGACCGGGTCCCCTGCCCGCCCCTCCCGCTGCGCCCCCCGGTGGAAGGAGACCCTCCTCCGCGCCTCCGCACCCCTCCTCGGCTCCCCTGACGCAGTTCTCCTTGGTCCCACCTACAGGCGCCAAGCTTTTCACTCCAACTAGAAGCGGGGCGCCCCGGGCTGCTCCCCGAGCCCCGCCCCAGCGATCGCGGCCCCCGCGGGCTCTGCGGCCGCGCACTGAGCCCCACAAATCAGGTCCCGGGGCCGCGCCCCCGCCCCGGCCGCCCCGGGCCGGCACTGCTTTCACTTTGAGGGGCTTCGGGCTGTCGCAGCGTTGCCCCGACCCCCGGCGCGCAACCGCGCGGGTCCCCGGGCTCCCGCTGTGCCGGCGGAGGTAACGCCCGAGAGCTGCGGCCCCGGGACACCGCGCGCGGAAGGCGTCCGCGGACCCGGCAGGGCTGCCCCGGGCCGCGCCTCCCCGCCCAGCCCCGGCGCCCGCGCCCCTCGGAGCCGCAGAGGGTCCCCGGCAGCCGCCGGCGGGGCGGGCCCGGGCCCGGCTTCCTCCCGCGCGGGCTCACCGATGTCGCCGTCCTCGTCGTCCTCCTCCTCCTGCTCCATTTCTAGCAGCACGTCCCGGGTCATCACTGGCATGGCTCCCGGAAGGCGGCTCCGGGTTCCGAAGCGGCTCGGGGCCCGCAGGCGGGGGCGCCGGGCGGGGCGGGGGGCGGGGACCGGGGGCGCCGGGCGGGGCGGGGCGGGGGCGCCCAGCCTGCGCTCCGGGAAGCCAAGCCCCGCGCCGGAGGCAACCGCGGCCACCGGGCGGCTGCACTGAGCATGCTCGGTGAGGGACGCGGCCGGCCGCCGGAGACCGCGCCCCGGCCCGCCCGGCGCTCGGGAGGAAGCGGGGCCAGTCCCGGGCGTCCCAGGCTCTCGAGGGAAGTGGGGGCGCCAGACCCCCGGGTTTGCCGGGCTCTCGGGGGAAGTGGGGCTCTAGACCCCCGGGCGTCCCAGGCTCTCGGGGGAAGTGGGGGCGCCAGACCCCCGGGTTTGCCGGGCTCTCGGGGGAAGTGGGGGCGCCAGACCCCCGGGTTTGCCGAGCTCTCGGGGGAAGTGGGGGCGCCAGACCCCCGGGTTTGCCGAGCTCTCGGGGGAAGTGGGGGTCTCGGGGGAAGTGGGGGCTCCAGACCCCCGGGTTTGCCTGGGTCTCGGGGGAAGTGGGGCGCCAGACCCCCGGGTTTGCCGGGGTCTCGGGGGAAGTGGGGGCGCCAGACCCCCGGGTTTGCCGGGCTCTC
>JAQQAC010003801.1:33190675-33200995 GCA_029783875.1 Phataginus tricuspis | reverse complement strand
TGCAACACTGAAACTCTGCCCTTCTTGAACAACCCCGTTGCCCCCCCGAGCCCGTCAACCACCACTGCATTTCCTGCCCCTGTGAGGCCAGTCACTTTGGACGCCTCATTACATGGAACCATACAGCATCTGTCTTTTGTGACTGCCTTCTTTCACTTAATATAATTATTTCAAGAATGGAGACACCCTTTTGATAATTTCTGTTTTCTCAGTAAAATGGCAAGCAAAAGTCATTAGCAGTGACTGAGAATATGGAAGGAGGTGTAAGCAGAGAGGTTGGGGATAGTTACCTAAGGCAGCCAGAAGGTAAACGCACTAGGGAAACAGCCTATGGTCACACCAAAGACCCACATGAGGTCCCGAATTTAAAGTGAAACCTGTCAGCATGATCATACATATATATGCATCTACATATTTTAACTACATTCTGCTATTCGGGTCCACGTGTCAAATAAGCAGACAGGTGGATATAACTCAGGTTGGGTTTTGCAAGGTAAGTTCAACCATCAGAAAGAGGGGAGGGAGCTGGTGGCATAACAAGGGAAGGGTTGTAAGGATGTATTATAGGACCTGAAAGTAAAATGGTACAACTGAACAGAAGTGGTATTATCAGAAAGTTAATTTTGGTGATGTGGAATTACTGGAATTGCTGGAGTTATTTCTCACATGGAATACTGCTGAAGCTTCCTTTATAGTTTTCTTATTTCTCTCCGATGCATTCTCCCTCTTGAGGTCAGAAATGACTCTCTTGATATGAAAATCTGATGGAATCATTCCTTTCAATTTCCCCACGGGCTTCCCATTCATTGCGCGTGGACAGCGGCCTACTTTTTCATGACCTGAGGCCCTGTCTGTATCTCAACACCTCAATACCTCCAGCACCTTTGCTTATTTGAAGGTTTCATTTTCTAGCACACCACCAAGGTGCACGTTCTGCTCTCCCACTTCCCCCCATCTTGAAAGGGCGTATCCATCAGGTTGCAGCTGAAACGTCACTCCCTCCTGGAAGACTTTCTGGATTTCCCCAGTCTGCACTGAATGTTCTGATACGCACTTGCAGAACATTTTGTATTTTCCCATTAGTATTTTACACACTTTACTGTTAATGCTTAGTTAGTTATTTAGTTATATTTCCATTCTCTATTTTCTCTTGAGGAGAGAGACCCTGAGTGAATAGCTCATCCTATATATGAAGCATCTAAGGCTACTGTTAAGTATAACAATCACCCAACAACAGTTATGCTGTTTTGATCAATTGTATATTATTTTTAATTATAATGAGAACGCAGTGCAAAAGAAACTTTTAATCAGAGGTTTATGCTGACAAGAAATAAGAAAAAAACCTTAAATTTCAACTTATATACTGAAGTTGGTGGCAAGAAGTATGGCAGGGTGCTCAAGAGAAGACGCTCTAGCATAAAACAAAGTATGTTAGAATAGAGGCAAGGGCGTGGGGAGTAAACTGGAAAGACTAGTTCGAGGAGAGTAATGGATGGAATAAAATGTTTAAACTGTTAAAGAGGAGCTTGTTTGCATCATTTTAAAAAGGTATCAAATTGTCATGTTATTCAGCTTCCCCTGGGGAATGATAAGAGTGATTAATAAGTGACAGTTTTATTTTTAAATATTAATAATATGTACAATATCCTGGAAATTATCTCCTTTGCAATGAAAAATTAAACTTACAATCAATAACTTAAAAAAAAACCTGCGTAGAAGAAGTGTTGCGACATGGGACCCTGTTTCTCCTGTGCAGAGAGTGCAGAGCCCTGTGTGAGCGTCTCTCTGTGGCCCGAGCTCCAGGAACAGAGGCGGAACAAGATAAACCCAAGCGCTGTGGTGCATGTACACCCAAACAAAACCTCTAAGCGTGGCAGAAGGTGTCCCTTGGTTGACGTGACAGCAAAACCATGGGGGCCACATCGTGCTCACAGCAAAGTGGGGCTACTTTGCATGCGGGGTTTGGATGTCTGGCTTCCCCGGCCTCCAGCAGCTCCCAGGGAAGCTGTCACGGCTGCTGAGCCCAAGAGGCAGGAGAGCTGGCAGGGCATCCAAGCTGCCGGCCTCAGGGGACCTGCAGGCAGCGAGGAGTCACCGTGTGCCTCTTGGGTTCTGGAAATGAGGCTGCAGATTGCATCACTATAATGGACTGGGCTTTATTTAACCACTATAAATGTTTGTTTAGTAAATTACATAAAGTACAGTGTTCCTAAACAATCATAAATTCATTATTTCTATACCTTTGAATGACTTTGAGACTATTTATTATCTTTTTCATGTTAATTGAAATCGTTACGCAGGAAGTTTATTTTATACCCCATCAGTACCACGTTTAACCTGGATTGGTTTTACTAGCCATCTGCTGCCAACCCATCTCCTCTACCCTCCAAGTAGAAAATCCACTATGTCTTAAAAACTGGTATAAAGCAAGAAGTTACATAGTTTCTTTTTCAGGAGGCACTTCTCTGACCTCAATCAGCCTCCCTTCAGTCTTCTCTGCCCCGGCCGCACCCAGCCTGCCCTCTCTACCCTCCCCTGCCACCCCCACCTGACTCCCATGCACACAGAGGCAAGAAAACAGACATGACACTTAGTATTTTTGCCCAAAGCCTGCAAGTTCCCAAATGTCACTGGCTTCACAGTATTTTTCCTCTCTGTTTACTGAGTCAGCAGTCTAAACCCTGGTGCACCCCCAAGTTCACCCCCTCCCCAAATGCCTTTCTGGTCTCTTATCTTTCCTTGTATGTTCCAATTTGAGAAGGATTTTTTCTATCAGGATGTAATCCAAACCTCAGAAGACACACTTAGGTGAGAGAGGGTCTTCCTCACCTATGTATTTCGCCCCCTCTGGGGTGGATAGGGCAGTGGCCTTGATTTCTGTATGGGTGCAGAGCCCCAGAGAACCGAGGTGGACTGAAGGCAGATCCTACCCACTGTCTTTGGGGCTACAAGCTTCCCACAAGAAAGTGCCCGCAGGTCTAGATACAGGATGGCAAAATTGGGAGCATTTTTCTTCTCTGCATCCAAAGGCAGAAGTGAAGAGAACTGACACGGTGTACAAATTCCCATTCTGAACAGTGCTCCCCTTGTGATTCAGCTTAGAGAGAAAGAGGAGCAAATGGTAAGAGAAGGAAGCAGTTAAAAAGAGAGAATGGAGACAGAAAGACAAAAGTATTAATTAAATATCATGGATATCGCAGATCAAATACAGTATTTACAGATAACAATTGTAGAAACTTTTTGAACCTGGGAAAACACACACAGGTAACATTTACTACAAACATTATTCCTTTGGGGCTCGTGGGTCCAAAGAGAAAATAAGGGAGAATGGTCAGTTACAGGTTTCTATTTTCCAAGTCAGTCTTTAGTCCTGGAATTTCGTGAAAGAAGCATTTCTGAATCTAAACAGAGAAAAGAGGCTGCAACAGGGCCCTTTTTCTCATCTGTAAGTTTATTCCTTACTTGTTTTTGCAATATGCAAATATCTCTACATCCAGTGGAATCCTAGGCAGTCCTAGGATTTTTCTTATTCTATAGTTGCTAAAAAACAATATGCTTCTAAAAACATGAATGGTTCACGGAGTAGGTAAGTTCAGAGGGAAGATGTGCTGGGGAGAAAAGCCGCGCCGCTTTCACAGCGCCATCCGCAGTCAGTCCCGGCCAAAGCCCACACACTTAGTCCCCATGGTGCAGGGACACGTCCTGCCCATGAGCAGCGACCTGGGGAGAGGCAAGAAGTCATCTGATGCTCTGATGCCTACGACGGAAACATGGGGGGCGCCGCTGATCGGCTGGAGCTAGAAAGTGACAGCTCGCAAGGCTTCTGCGTCTCTTCTCTCTAGTATAAATCCCACCCAGGGGTGAGGGCTGGGATTTGTTAATCTGGCCATTCACAAAGGGTCTTTTTAGTTTGGTGTGAGGCTAGGGGTGGAAAGAATGACCACTGCTTTGGGGCTGGAGGTAGAAGGACCTCACAGCGGGACCCAGTAAGGCCGGGTCGGGCTCTGTCTTGGCTCTGCTCCTTATAACCTATGGACTTGGGTGGGCTGCAGCAAGTTCCTCTTTCGTTGGGGTGGGGGCCATGGTCCCCACCTATTATGGGACATGATGAGATAAAAATGTCTCCCTCATATTTTATAAGTGTCCTTCTCACCCAACAGACATGTACTCAGAGTCACCATGGGCCGTGCACCTGGAGTACAGTGGTAAACAGACGCAGGGTCCCTCAAGAAGCTCATAGTCTGAGCCAAATTTCTGGGTGCCTATTACTTGTATGTCACGAATCAGCTAGGGTTTTTGCACGCACAGGGTCGACCGAACCTCCCAAGAGGAGTGCCGTCCCTTGGGAGCCTAAGCTCCCAGCCACAGCCCCACTCCCACGGCTCTGTGGCTGAGATGTTGTTCTTCCAGTAAATACTCCCTGAGGACCTACTGTGTGCCAGGCAAGGGGACTCTTGCTGCTGGATCAGCTGACCTTTATCTGATTAGCATGGTGTTTCCTGAGTTTACCCAAACACTTGGAGGGTCTAAGAGTGGACTTTCTCCTGCATAGTGCAAATCATATTATTCAGCTGCTTCACATTTAGTCTCTGAATTTCCTGGAGTCATTGAAAAGGTGCAGGAAACACATTTCCTAAGAGCCAGGAGGGAAGACAACGAATATTCACAATGTACCTCTCACGAGCCACTGCCCGGTGTCTGTGCATTTTCTCATTTAATCTTCACAGAAAGGGTAAGAGGCAGACATTACCCCCAGTTTACAGAAGAAACTAAGATTCAGAGGGTTAAACACCAGGGACACTTACAAGTGTATTTTTGAGGCTACAGTCTGAACTCCTGTAATGCAGAGACCACAAAACATATAGTGGTCTGTTTTCTTTCGGAGAATTGTAATTTTTTTAACTGAAGTACATAAAGTAATATGCACAAATCTTAGTGTACGGCTCAACGAATTTTGACATATGTTTGACATGAATTTTGACTCATGTAACCATCACCCAGATCAAGATATCAAACATTCTTGCTAATTTCTTTTTTGCTTCTAACCCTGAGTGACCATACCATTCTCACCCCATGCCCCAAATCCATCTACTTCTTTCCACGCCCCCAGCCACCACCATAGTCCGAGCAGCCACACCCTTCTAGGACATCACCTCCCAGCCGGCCCCTCTGCTTCCATTCTTGTCTCACTACAACGCCATCTCCACAGCCCGAGTGGTCTTTTAAAAAGTGAATGGTTTCTGTGACAACTGGCTTCCTATGAACCGTGCCTCTTGGCTGTATTCACCTCCCCAGTCGAATCTGAGTGCCCCTCACTTTAACCGACAGAATGCGGCAGGGGGGACGCTGCGCCACTTCTGGACGGAAGCCCTGGGAAGGCCAGGCAGCTTCTGCTTCTGCAGTTTTCGGAGCCCTGTGCTGCCACATTAGAAGCCTACCTTACCTGCTGGGGGGATCTCGGGAGAGACCCTGGAACTACACCTGGAGAGAGGCCCTGCTGTGCTGCGTCAGAGCCCAGCAGCCTAGTCATCCCTGCCAGGGCGGCAGGCGAGTGAGAGAGCCACCCGACCGGCCAGCCGGCTGCCCCAGGCGGTACCCTGTGTGGAAAACTGCTGCCCCAGGTGACATCAGGCAAAGCAGAACCACCCGCTGGGCTGAGTCACCTCAGAAGAGTGAGAGAAGGAGGTGATTATTACTTTAAGATACTGTATTGTGTGATGTTTGTTACACAGCAACAGATAACCGCACCCTCTGCAGTTAAGTCCAGCTGCTCCTCACAGCAGGCTGCAAGGTTCCACACCCCAGGCTCCTGCCGGCCATCGGGCCCCACAGTCCATCCCAAGGCAGCTTCCCTCTGTCCCTCAGACACATCCGCGCCCCTGGGCCATCTGCCTGGGACGCTGCCCACCTTCCCAGACAGCCCACCAGAGCCTGCCTTCTTGTCTTTTTGCCGTTTTACTTGCTTCCAAGCAAGTCTCAGTCTCTGAAAAAAAATCTCATTTGCTTACTGGCTTACTGTCTCTCTCTCCTGCCTGCTTCCCCTAGAGCCCAGGCTCCCAGAGGGCAGACAGTCCACCTCACCGGCCAGACGGGGACTTTATAAAGCCCGTGAAGCTTATGCTTGGGGACCCTCTCTCACACACACCTCTTCAAAAGCACTCGGTTTGATTTTGTATTTTTTTTCCTTAAAGACTCTTCAAATTGTTTGAGCTTCAGGCTCCACAGAGTCTGGACCCAGCCTTGTCGATCACTATATTCCTGGGCTAAAATGGTGCCCGTCACATACTACACCCTCCACGAATGCTTCCTGATGAACAGACGATGCCCCGCATTTCACAGGAATTCCTGAAGCATCTTCCATTCCAGGGAGGACATGCATGTGCCCATCATGTCTGTTCTGCACTTCGCTTCCACATTAATTGTCTTCAGTATCACCTTCATCCTGTCACTTCCCTATTCCAGAAATCTTCAACAACTCCCACACGAATGGAGAATGAAGTTGAAATCCCTAAACCTGCCATTCGAGGCCTGCCACAGCCTGCTTCTTCATCCTTAGCTCCCACTTCTCGCCTTCACAGACACATCTGTCCACTGCCCCACGAGCATCCTTGCTTCCTGCACCCTCCCAGCCCCATGTTAGCTCTTCGTGTCATGTGGAGTCGACTTTCGTCCAGTCTCTGCCGGCTGGGAGCCGCATTCCTATTCCAAGACCCTTCCTTTCCCGTGGGGCCCTCCCAGACTCCGGCAGGCCGAGTGTCCTCCCCCCCCGTGAACACTGCCCAGCATCTGCCCTGCAGCCAGCATGGCCTCTCTGACCGCTGTCCTCTCCTGTCTCTGTCCTGTCTGTGCATCTGGGCCAGACGAGCACTTGGCTGTGGGACCAGGTCCTTGCTGCAGCCTCCCTAGTCCAGAGGCCCCAGTGGAGACTGAAGAGGCCCTCAGGAGGCTTGTTGGGTTGTATATTTGGAGCCAAATGGGAAGAAATAACAATTTCACAGCTTCCCTGGAATGAAATAAAATGGCCAGAAATGTGCACAGAAAGGAAAGCCATGAAGAAATGGCAGTGTGAGACTTCAATGCCAGTTTCTAAGTCAGGAATTTCTCGCGGGCCGTGCTGTCACCGTTCCTGAAAGCACCTGGTGTGGGGCGCTGGCTGCCGGGCTGCACCTGCAGGGACACGACGGCTACAACAGCCCAGCAGCCGGCCCGGGGCAGTGACGGGGCAGCTGGTGCGGGAGCCCAGCCCTCGGGACCGGGCATCGGGGTGTCGGGGGGGCCCCGCACCAGCAGGACTTCCTCCTCTGTTCTCGTGTTCTGTGTCAACACCCGGAAACCAAGGTTTTCCCAAGGAAAGTACATGTATTTCATTTAAAAAAACGGTTACATTTTCCCCAAGGCATAATGGAGGAGTTTTCCTCAAACAACATACCTCGCGAGAAAAAAGCACTTTGAGGAACTGGCTTTTGTTTCCTGCCGGCAGTGACGTCTTTGTCCTTTGTGTGTGTGCCAGTGACTGGCAAAACGGCAGCCCTTCAGAAATTAAAATTATAGCCCTAAAAATCTACTCAAATACAGTATTTTGTTTCAGTTTAGACTGCTTCCAATCGTGCTTTCTCCTTCCCAGGCTGGGTATTGCTTTTTCCTAGTTGGCACTGTGAGGTGCCACTTTCAGTCTCTCTTGCCCCCCTGTTGAATTGCCCGGGTAATAGCAGCGACTAGCGGAAGGCCAGTCCTCCGTGCGGAGGGGACGTACCCTGGGCCTCAGGCCAGGGGGGTGTGGAGTTCTTACTAGGGAGGAAATCTTTGACTGCTGCCCAGATCTGGAGGCCTATAAAAATTTAATTTCTGGGCTTTCTCTGTGTAAATAAAACTCAGAACATTGCCTAGCATGTAAGTTAACCCTTAGGGAAGGTTCCTGTGACAAGTTATCCTCCATGTCCGCTGGGACGGAGCAGGAGGAAATGCAACTTACCCACAGGAACAAGGTTTGGTAATTAGGGAGGAATTCCTTCCGTGAACACTGAAGAATTCAGGAAAGAAATATCAAGATTATGCCTCCTCTTCTTTAGATGCCATTAAACACAGGATAGATGTTTATTTGTCTGCATATCTTTCAATTATTAATGGTGCTAATATCTGAAAAATCGTAGGAAAGCAAAATAATAATAAGAAATAGATATCAAAGCAGCTAGTATATTAGCTTGCCTTCATTAACACTTCAAAAATTGAGTCAATACTAAGACGTTGCAAAACTATGGTTTCATGGCAATTAAATGCTATTCACAAATTGGATTTACAGAATTCCGACCATAAAAATAAAGCCTACAGCAAATGTTCTTAGGGCAGCAGTGGCTGGAGTATAATATGAGGTTTTCCTTCCAAATGCTTGCATCACAATTGTCACTGGGATCTGGCTGCCGGCTGACTCATCCCATTATATCCAGATGAGCTAAGTACTAGAGAGGAGATAATCCTGAAGCTTAATTTTATTCATTAGTTTCAAAGTCTCTCAGCTGTACCCAAAGCTGTGATGGCAACTCAGTTAACTGATCTATCTTCCAGCTCTTCTACTTTCCCCCCTTCCTTTCTGATAGGGTGGGACACAGATGCCAGAGGAATACGAAGTTGAGCAGAGCAAAAACACTGTGAGCCGCGAGGGCGGGCTATACACATCTGCCCCCAGATAAGGCAGAAAGGGTACATTCAACAATGATCTAATGGATGTTTAGAAATCGGGGAATCTCTTGTTGGCATGTGTCATGCATGCAACTAATTTCCTCACGTGGATTTAAGATAAGAGAGGCCCAAAGTACTACTTAAGAAAGGAGGCTTTCGAATCAACGACCCAAACGTGGATCCTGGTCACGCCACTTAATTGCTGTGTGATCATAAGCAGGTTTTTTACCCTCTGGGCCTCATTTCCTCATCTGTCTAACGACAAAGACAACTTCAGAGAGCCGTTCTGAAGATCTGTAAAATACTGGGGAAAGACTTGGCCAGAACAGACTTTTGATTAACATTAGTCATGAGCCAGCATCATTGCAATGATTGTAATTCTCATCTCCCCAAATCCTCCATTTCTAGGATTGCTAATAAAATAATAGTAATAGTCTCAACAGGAAGAATTTCCCTAGGCATCTGCTGGGAAGAAAGCTAGGAGAGGATGTCTGAATTCTGTGCGTGCCCCCTTCCAGCTGGATGTTGTGTTCGAGGCTGTGAGCCAGGGAGAAAAGGCCTATAGGACCCCTTGGCATCACCCAGTGGACACCATCTGGCTCTATGTCTCCTGTTCCCTTTCTAAGCAGAATCTGGAGTCGTCTACGTAATTGGTCAGCCGTGGAAGCCTTGAGCTGTCAGTTAAGTAGTTCTTTATTTGGTATACCTAGTCCTGATCTGGGCCAAGAATTAGGATGGGGGTGTTGTTTGACTTTTTAACTTTTTTACATAGGAAACTTGCAAGGGTTCCTGGGCCCACAAAGCCAGACTGGATGAAATTTGTATTGTCAACTTATATGCATGATTCTGAAGTAGCAAGTAGCAGTGTTTCAGCTATAGGGACCTACAAATCAGCTATGAGGTTCTTTTACTTTTTTCTTGCTCTGCCAGGGGCATGGGGTGCCAGCCACTGACATGAACTGCCGCTGCCTTCTGGCAGGGGTAGGGCTTGGGGGGCGGGGGGGTGAATGCATCGAAATGCACCATCCACTCAATGGAGCTTTAGACCAGCTCTCAGATGCTCTTTGGAATGGCACATGCCGTGAAGAAGGGGCCCTGAATTTGGAAGAGACTAACCCTTAAACACCCAAAGGGACTGTCTGTGTACAGGTACCAGGGAGGCTTGGGAAGTCTGCGCAGGCTGGCCGGTGCTGGGCCTCGGAGGTAGGGCTGGAAAAGTTCGTGCCCACCCGGTATGATGTGGTCTCTCCAGAGAAAGGCTGAGTTATAAAGAGGAAAGAAGAAGGGTAAACATCAAGGAGGCTAAAAGAATTCAATTCTTTCTCTAAGAGAAAAAACAGAGCCTGGAAGATGAGTATGAACCTAGTATTAATTGGTATATCACACCTCTGAGGAGGCAGGATGGGATACGGAGCTTCTAGGGTCTCGGCACCTCACTCAGAACCACGTCCCTCCCTTGGTCTTGTTCCCTTTCTCTTTCTTTTAAAAAATTAGTTAATACCTACTGAGTGGCTGCCTTGTGCAAAATACTCCACTAGGCACCTAGGTCACAGAGGGGCCCACAGTGAGACACCATCCCAGGCCAGCTGAGATATTACAGGACATAGGAAAGGGTCACAGGACACAGGAAGGGGTCACAGGACA
>JAQQAC010003801.1:33098264-33180802 GCA_029783875.1 Phataginus tricuspis | reverse complement strand
CTCAGATATTGTAAAACGTCCTATCAAAAAACCAAGAGGAAGTTTACCTTGAAGTTTTCTGTGTAGAAATGCTGATCTGACCTGTTCCCGTCACACGGCTGACTCTCACTCTCTGCCGCTCCTCACAGCTGCTCTGAAGGTTACAGAGTCCGTTGCTGCTGCGTTAACAGAGCGCCCGGCTGAGTTCCAGCCTGGAGACTGGAGGTTAACCCCTTAGCAGCTATTTTAGAAGCCCGATGAGGGATGTCATTTTATGGACAGGTGCTTCTCTTCCAATGCTGCTTCAACTTAGTGGGGCTGATAATACTGAGTCTGTTTTTCTCCCTCCCTCCCTCCCTTCCTCTCTGTTTTTCTTCCAATTACCATTTCTTGCACATATGGGATAACAGGTTGATTCTTTTTTTAATGTTACCTGGCAGGCCCCTTTCTCCTCTATCACAACTCCAGTCTCAAGATATTCTCACTTCATTCTCCTTTAGCAGCATTTTAATTTAAAAACTCCCTTAATATTAGAAAATAAGCTCAGGTATGTTATAATTTCTTTTAACATTTTTGTTTACATATATAGTATCATAATTCACTTGTTAAATGTTACTGCCAGAAATACAACAAGGAAAAGGTAGGTTGTTAGCTGTCATTTCAGACTGTGACGTACTTAGAGGTAGTAACAGGACATGAGACAGGATCCTAGAAAGGCAAGAAAATTGTCTGCTCAGCTACAACCTGCAATTGAAGAGCTCTAAAACATGATAGTTTTATCGACATTCGATATGAGATAAGTTGTGTAAATACTATTTTAGGTTGTTCCAATCAAGGAAATACGAGTGACTCAGCTGTTTATTCAAGTATTCATCACATCAGGCATGTGCTGGTCATGGAGGTACAGAAGTCACCATGGCTAATGTAGTCCCTGATATGATGGGGCTATTTGGCATAAGAGACATTAAATGAATATTTTCCCGGTTAATAAATTACAGTCCTTTTGAGTGCCATGAAAGGAATATACAGAGGTGGAAATATGTAATATGGGGGTAATTCCTGGTCTGGAATTTGGGTGGAGAGGAGTTTTAGGGTTGGTTTCCTGAGGCAGGGGTATATAAGGATAGATCGAGTGTGGGTAGAGGCTGACTAGACCCAGAGAGAAGTAAAATCCAGGCCAAGAGGATGTGCAGACGCCAGTCTGGGCAGGAGCCTTGGCACCTCTGAAGAACAGAAGAGTGGTCGGAGTTGGTGTGGGGGAGGGAGGGGCGCGGAGGCCGGGCAGCTGAGGAGACCCAGCATAGGCACTCCGGGTCCTCTGAAGAACTTTTAGGTTGATTTTACATGAAGCTGTATGAATGAGCTGTAGCTGCGTAACAAACACTGCCCCATCTTAGGAGAATGAGACGGTAAGCGTTTATTTCTTGCTTATACAAGTCCGCTGGGTGGGCTTGGCTTCCACTGCAGGTGTCAGGTCTGCCACTGGGGCTCTGCTCCACGGCAACCACTCTGTGGCCTCGGCGAAGGGCCAGGGCTGCCTGCGGAGGCCCACTGCAGTGCAAGGGGGAGCCTGGCAGCAGACAGGCACAGATGTAAGATCGAAAAGAGAGGACTGATGTGTCTCCTATGACCGGGTTCATTTCAAGAGGCTCTAACTTGCCCACACCTCCATTCCCTGGGCAGCTGCTGGGGACAAGCGGGGGGTGGGGGTGGGGGTGGGGTGGGGGGGTGGTTTCAGCTAAGGCCAAGGGTCAGAGGGTCCTGGCGAAGGTTGAGAGCCCAACAAAGAGAAGGAGGAGGTCATCTAGGGACTCTGAGAAGGTCCACAGGGTTTACGTCCCAAAACAAGCAAGTTACACAGAAAGTTCAAAGATCCACCATGTTCAACTCTTCCAACAGTGACATCTGCTTTGTGGCACATGAACTAACATCCCATTGGCCAAAACGAGCCACATGCCCACACCCAACACCAATGGGGCGCAGGCAGACAACCTGAGGGAGGCGGGGAGGAGGGAGTGTTTTTCTGCAATAATTTAATCAAAGAAGACACTGAGGGACTACAGTGCAGAGGGGGGAGGCAGATTTCACTTTAAAATGTTTACTGGAGAGTATGGAAAACAGATTTGGACTCAAGAATAATGGTAGGGAAACAAGGAGGTTACTGTGTTATTGCAAGAGAGAGATGGTGGCGGCTTGAACTAGGTGGTGCTAATGTAGCTGGAGTGGATTGATTCAAATATGTATACTGTAGATAGAAATAACAAGATATGTTGACATTAAAGAAATGCCAAGACCTTCACCCTGGCTTTCCCATGAGCTCCTGGGTGGAGGGACGTACTATTTACTCATTGTGACAGAGAGAAAAACAGTTTTATGATGGGAGGTGATGAGGTTAGTTTTGTATACACTTGATTTTGGCAGGGCAGTTAGACATCTAAGTGGGGCACCATCTGTGTCATCACTATGAATCATATCTTACACACCCAGTGCTTGCAGAACTTTCGCAATTTCTCCAGAACAGTACATGCTGTTGTGCTTATGTTTGCTAGGAACCAGAAGAGATTTCAAGTAGATATTTCAACAGAAACAAATAAGTTTAACAAATAAATAACTTATTAGAGATAATTTAGTCTAATCCCTTCATTTGACAAATATATTTAAGAAGACCCAGAAGTATTTTATTCCTTCTTGTATAGATGCATTGTTTTAAAAAGTATAGCCTATATAATCAATTGATATGCAAAAATTTTATTAAACATTTATGGTATGTTTCATACTTTATTGATTTGTGATATGAAATATAATCATTAGTAACAATTAGGACAGTAATGATGTAAAATTTTCTTAAGCACTATGTGTCAGGCGTTTACAAAGTGTTTTTCATGTATTATCTCATTTATTCCTTCTAACAGAATGAGTTTATGAAGAAAATGAGACTTATAATGGTTAGCAACTGGTCCAGTGTCCATGTTCTTAATTATTCTGCTATATTATTCTGTTCAATGACTTACAGGAACCAAATATATGCTGGGAGGGGCAGATGCTACCCACACACCTAGAAAGCTGTACAGGAAGACATATCTGAGTACTGACGGTGGGGGTTGGGGACTAGTGACGGCTATAACATTGTACAGATTGGGGAGTCCGTAGTACAGGGACAGTAGCATGGACTTTGTGTGAAGGTCCTTCCTCTGGGGGTCAGGATGATCATCTTTTCTGTGGGACGTCTCACAGGGAGAGTTGAACATGGTAGGTCTTTGACCTTTTCGTGTAACTTGCTTATTTTGGGATGTAAACCCTGTGGACCTTCTCAGAGTCCCTGATGACCTCCTCCTTTTTCCTGTTTGCTCTCAACCCCCACCGGGATCCTCTGAACCTTGGACTTAGCTCAAACCTCTCACTTGTCCCCAGCGGTTGCCCAGGCAATGGAGGTGTGGGCAAGTTAGATCCTCTTGAAATAAACTTGGGACATAAGAGACAGATCAGTCCTCTCTTTTCTCTCTTCCACGGCCTACTGTAAGGTGTGGTTTCCTCGTGCTGCTCTTCCAAAGAGTTTGCATGTGTTGAGGGAGTCCATCCAATAAGCCTCCTTTCTGAGCATCGTCCTGACGTTGAAACAAACTTCTCTGAAGACAGTGCTTCGCTCCTTGCCCAGCTCCCCTTTCCCATGACCCTCACTGCTCGTGGCTTGTTCCTCTCATGTAGAATGTTAGCATCTTTATCCTTCTCTCAGGCTCTGTATTCTAGGAGACATGGGTGATGAAAACATTGAAAGTTTCAGCTCTCTGGAAGTGACATCATGGTTTCATCGTAGGTGGTAGTTTGTGATTTTGTTGAGGCAAGAAGTTGACTCCTCTTCTCCTCTGTTCCTGGGTCTTCAGTTGCACTTTGGGGGATGAAGGAAGGTCTGTGTTTGGGGGCAGCATAAAAAGGTGATGATGAGGCCACCAGAAATGATTAGGGAAATTTGGGGAGCAGCAGATTGGAATGAGAGGACAAAAACCAACATTTTCTGAGTATTCTCAGAGTTCTGCAGGCTCTGGATTTCCTAAGTCAGAGGGTTCAAATTTGCTTGTTTGGATATTATGGGTATTGAGTCATCACAGAAGAGAGGAGAATCTTGGGATAGAAGCTGTGGGTATATGGCATTTTACATCAAGATATGGCATGTTTATGATTGGAGGGTACCTGAGTTAAAAAAACCATGGGTGAGCGGACAAGGTCTCTGTCTAGGAGACAGCGCAGCTGCCCTCTCTGAGGGGACTGAGGGCACGCGGGAGGAACAGGGGATTCAGGAAGGGGTCTCACTGCAGAGCGAGCAGAAAGCGGAGGGAAAGCATCGAGCGGTATGGAGGTCACGGGAACGGAGGTGTCATTCTTTGACATCAGCACAAGGCCTTTCTCCAGCCCTGCCTGGACCTTTCAAAAATACAGACCTGGTCACATCACCCATCTACCGGAAACCCTTCAACAGTTTCTCATTGCCTGTAAGATGAAGTACAAGACCCTTGACCTGCTTGGTGAGATGGTCTGAGCTGGTGCTGATACCAAAGTGCTCAGCCCCAACTCTTGTCCCTCTGCTCCGTTCTCTTCCCACGTTAGCCGTTCTGGGTATGTGCTTGTCTATCAAACTTCTGTTCTTACACACGTGGGTCTTTGACCAAAGTTCTTCCACTCGTGTCACTTTCCCCCTTCTTCGTCAGCTCGTCACTTAGAGTCAGAGACGAAACGCCATTTCTCTAGGATGACCTTCCCCACATCCCCGGGCTGCAAGGGCCCCTGGCGCACTCCAGTAGTACTCTGTGCTTTCTCTTTCTGATATTCATTCAGCAGACATTTCTGAAGCCTGGCATCGTTACCTGCACGAGATATATGGCAGTGAAGGCAACGGTCAAAAAGCCTGTCTCACACTCGGAGTTACGGGCTACTGCTTGTTTTCTGCTAGCACAGCTCCCAGACGGCAGGAGCATCTCTCTCCTGTTCACTGCTTTATATCCAGCATTTAGTGTGGGGCCTGCCACGCTGTACGTGCAGCAGATTGGAATGAGAGGTGAATATTTGTCAGATGAATGAATGGTAAGGAAGTTGGAGATTCACCCAGGCTGTAGCCTGCAGGTCTTAAAGACACCTTGGCGGGCAGTTCTGACAGTCAAAGGCGTAAAGTGGTCTAGCACACTGGGACAGCTCCAGACTTGCTAGGAATTATGAATGATATAAACAGAGAGCTTGACCTGTTAGGCAGAAACATTTCATACGATCAGGCCAAACATTGATTTTAAATGTTTTAAGAGGATTTACTGTTGAACAGAGTGGGATGGGCCAAGAAAAGAAACACCGGCCTCACCGGCTGGCTGGAGCCCTGGCTGGTCTCCATGAATGCTTATTTCACAGCGTGTTTTAAAGGCAATCTTGTTTGTTTGGGGGTAAGCTACAGTTGTAGAATGTTTGGAATTTTTATTTCTTTTATCTCTATCTATTGGCACAAGAGAATAGAACTAAGCTGGGAAAATGAATTTTGCTTTTGAAAAATCTATTCCTTTGCAAATGAGTGCTTAGCTACAAATAAATACCGGTGCTGAATGAAAAGCCTGAGAGAGTGAGACAACTAGTTCTAGGTGGGGATTCTCGGAGGACGACGTCTGTGCCGCATTCATCTTTGAGCCTCAGGACTGAGCAACAGTCCTGGCAGTAATAAATTACCCAGTATTGTTTTTTCTTTTCATGAATGAAGAAACACAGTCTCTTAAGTAGGAAAGAAAAATGTGTTGAATTGCTTATTCTGGTTAGCATAGAAACCAAAAATTATTAATTGGCTAAAGTTCAAAATTTATAGATTACTTTGATGTAGATATAGTCAGGAAAAATACTGAACCAAAATCAAAATAAAATATTTAAATTAGACTGCACTGCAATATTTATTTGAAGCCTACCTACGTGTACAAGGAAATCATAAATACAAGAAAATAAAATATACAAAACAAAAACCATGGGAGAGAAACTAGAAAAGAAGATTACATTAAGAAAACATTTTTGAGAAAAAGCCATATCAATTTAGGATGACACTTAGCTCTGTTTCCTGTTAGCCTAGCAATGTGTACTTCTCTGTCTGGTGGGCAGAAACATCTAAGTTCATCAGGAGACAGAAATATTTTCCTGATCCTGAAATCTGAGGTAATTTATCAGATGGGTCTTTGTAAAGATGACAGTGAGAGAAACAGGGAAAAGATCAATAATGTCAATTTTACAAATAAAAATGAGAAGATGGATACAGGTGAGGCCGCCTCTTTTCTCAGCAGTGGGTGAGAGATGGGACATAGTCAATCAGGGATCTATAAAGGCTGTTCCTGAGGGTATGATGAGTAGTTTTATGTTTCTCTGGAATGATGTGGCATAAATTTGGAGAGAATTAAGAAATGAATATGCTGTATCACCCTTTGTTCTGTGTATCTCTGAGACCTAGGAGCAATAGGTGGGTGTCAGAAGCCCAGAGTGGGGTGGTGGGAGACTGCATGGCCCGGAGGGCAGGGAGGATGAGGAGGTCGTGTGGGATGTGGGAGCTCTGAGGCTTCATCTGCATTCCTGCCTCTGCTTCAACCAGAGATGTTCCTCAAGTCTAGGTTTTACATTTTGGGGTTCCTGGCTTATTTTTCCTTCCCTCTGAAAGGAAAGTTCTGCTGGGAGATAGGGAAATGTGCACTATGAAACCTCCCCTGAACACACTATTTAAAAAGCACCCACCTCCTCTGACCCACCACTCTTCACCCCTTTCCTTGCTTTATTTTCTCAACAGCAACTTACCAATATCCAAGTTACTATAAAGTGTATTTCTTCATTTTGTGTATTGGTCAAGTTAAATAGGAAACAGTATCCTCAAATGGGGTGGTCTGAGGACAGAGTGATAAAAGAACGATTTACAAAGGTGTGGGCGAGGTTTAGGAATCCAACAAGGGCTAACGTAGTGCCTCAGGGCCAACAGCAGTGGTGGGGGTGGCAGGGACCTGTTGCCACCACCAGGCCTATAATGAAAAGTGAAAGAGCAGTTCCTGGAACCCAGGGAGGAGCTTAGAGAGTAAAGCATGTAGAGAATCTAGGAAGTGTTGTCTTTGAGAGAAGGAGGTGGTCATCGCACAATGAGTAAACTCCACCACTTTACTGTTCTCTTGTGCTGCAAATGCTGCCCATTGGCCAAACCCAACCAGAGACGAGAGGGCAAGAGAGCTGTGGATGCGGTCTGCAGGGATGCAAGATCAGGGAGGAGAAGGCTGGAGAGCAGATCAGGAGTGGCATATAAAGATTGTAATTAAATTTCAATTCCGGGCTTTCTCCTCCAACTAGAAATTTCATGAAGGCTGAGGTTTTTATCCACTTTATTTTCTACTGTATCCCCTGTGCCTGGAATTGGTGCTCAATAAATTTCTTGAATGAATAAATAACAGTTGTTTTAATGTGAGTTAAAAAGCTCAACTACATAAACAACATGCTACTAAACAACCAGTGGGTCAATGAAGAAATAAAAGAGGAAATAAAAAAATACTTGGAGAATAATGAAAATAGGAACAATGGTCCACAATCTTTGGGATGCAGCAAAAGCAGTTCTAAGAGGGTAGTTCATAGCCGTACAGGCCTACCTCAAGAGACAAGAAAAATCTGAAATAAACAATCTAACCATATAACAAAAGGATTTAGAAAAGGAGGAACAAACAAAGCCCAAAGTTAGTAGAAGGAATAAAATAATAAAGATCAGAGTGGAAAAAAAAATGAAATAGAGACTTAAAAAATACAAATACCAATGAAACTAAGAGCGGGTTTTTTGAAAAGATCAAGCAAAAAAGAGGACTCAAATAATTAAAATCAGAAATGAAAGATAAATTACAAATGACCCCACAGAAATACAAATGAACATAAGAGACTACTATGAAAAATTTATATGTCAACAAATTAGATAACCTAGAAGAAATGGGTAAATATCTAGAAACATGCAATCTTCTAAGACTGAACCAGAAGAAATAGAAAATCTGAACAGACCAATTGACTAGTAATGAAATTGAATTGGTAATCATAAAACTCCCAACAAACAAAAGTTCAGGACCAGATAGCATTATAGAAGAATTTTACTGCACATTTAAAGAAGAGTTAACACCTATCCTCTTCAAAGTATTTCATAAAAATGAAGAGGAAGGAAAACTTCTAGTTTCATTCTACAAGGCCAGCATTTCCCTGATACCAAAACCAGATAAGGGCACTACAAATAAAGAAAACTACAGACAATACCCCTCATAAGCACAAAAATCCTTAACAAAATTAAATATGAGCAAATGAATCCAAAATACATTAAAAGGATCATTCACTACAGCCAAGTGAGATTTATTCCAGGGGTGTAAGGATGGTTCAGTATCCTTAAATCAATCAATGTGAGACACCACATTAACAAAAGGAAGGATAAAAACCATATGATCATCTCAGTAGATACTGTAAAAACATTTGACAAAATTCAACATCCATTCAAGATAAAACCTCAAAAAGTTAGGTATAGAGGGAACATAATAAACGCCAAATATGACAAACCCATAACTAACATCATAATCAATGGCAAAAGCTGAAGTCTTTTACTTTAAGATCAGGAACAAGGATGTTCACTCACCACTTTTAGTCAATGTATTACTGGAAGTCCTAGCCATAGCAATCTGAGAAGAAAAAGAAATAAAATGCACCCAAACTGGTAAGGAAGAAATAAAACTGTCACAGATAACATGTTTTTAAAGATGACATGATACTATATATAAAAGACCCTAAAGACTCCATCAAAAAACTATTAGAATAAATGAATCAGTAAAATCACAGGATACAAAGTCAATATCCAGAAATCTGTTGTGTTTCTATGAAGAAATAATGAACTAGAAGAAAGAGAAATTAAGAAAGCAATTCCATTTATAATTGCATCATAAAGAATAAAATATCTAGGAATAAATCTAACTGAGCAGGTGAAAGACCTATACATTGAAAACTAAAAGACACTGAAGAAATTGAAAAAGACACAAATAAATGGAAATATATTCCATGCTCACGGATAGGAAGAATTAATAGTGCGAAAAAGCCATACTACCCAAAGAAATCTACAGTCCTTATCAAAATACCAATGGCATTTTTCACAGAACTAAAGCAAATAATCCTAAAACTTGTATGGAAGCACAAAAGAAACTGAATGCCCAAAGCAATCTTGAGAAAGAAGAACAAAGCTCAGGGTATCATGCTCCCTGATTTCAAGCTATACTACAAAGGTACAGTGTTAAAACTGTATGGTACAGAAAAACAGACACATAGATAAATGGAACAGAATAGACAGCCCAGAAATAAATCCACACTTATATGGTTAATTAATATATGGCAAAAGAGACAAGACAATCTCTTCAATAAATGGTGATAGGAAAACTGGACAGCTACATGTCTTAACACCATATAAAAAAATAAACTCAAAGTGGATAAAAGATATAAATATAAGATCTGAAACCATAAAACTCCTAGAAGAAAACAGGAAATACACTCTTGAAATACAGCCTTAGAAATTTTGTTCCCTAGGCAAGGGAAACAAAGCAAAAATAAATAAGTGGGACTTCATCAAACTAAAACTTCTGCACAGTCAAAGGAGACCATAAGCAAAATTAATAGGCAAACGACTATGTATGGGAGAATATATTTGCAAACGACATTCTTATAAATGGTTAATGTCTAAAATACATTATGAGCTTATACAACTGAACACCAAAATACAACCAATTAAAAAATGAGCAGAGGTCCTGAACAGATATTTTTCCAAAAAAGATACCCAGATGGCCAACAGGCACATGAAAAGATGCTCTACATTTCTAATCATCAGGGAAATACTAATCAAAACCACAATGAGATATCACCTTACACCAGTCAGAATGATTATTATAAAAAAGATAGGAAATAACAAGTGTTGGTCAGGATGTAAAGAAAAGGGAACCTTCACACACTGTTGATAGGAATGTAAGTTGGTGCAGCCACTATGGAAAAGAGTATGGGGGTCCCCTTCCCCCCAAAATAGAAATACCATACAGTCCAGTAATTCCACTTCTGGGTATTTACCTAAAGAAAACAAAATCACTAGTTTGAAAAGGTATGTGTGCTCCTATGTTTACTGCAGCACTATTTACAATAGCCAAGACCAGAAGCAACCCAAGTGTCCATCAATAAATGAAAGGATAAAGAAGGTGTGGTACATACACACAGCAGCATATTAGTCAGCCATGAAAAAGAATGAAATCTTGCCATTTGCAACAACATGGGTGGACTTAGAGGGTGTTATGCTAAGTATTTTAAGTCAGAGAATGACAAATACCGTATCATTTCACTTACATGTAGAATCTAGTAAAACAAATAAACAAAGCAGAAATAGACTTGTAAACATAGATAACATACTGGTGGTTGCCATAGGGGAGGTGGCAGGGGAACTGGCGAAATACGTCAGGGGATGGAGAGGTACAAACTTGCAATTATAAAATAAGTAAGTCACAGGATGAAAGTACAGCATAGGGAACACAGTCAATAATATTCTAATTTCTTTATACGATGACAGATAGCAACTATGCTTATTATAGTGAGCATTTAGTAATTCATATAACTGTCAAATTACTATGTTTTATACCTAAAAATAATATGATACCATACATCAACTATAAGTCAATTAAAAAAATTCAGCTATAATGGTAGGCTATTTATAATATGTCACCATGGGAGACACTTTTTAAGTTGGTTCTCCCTCTCCCTGATTTATGAGTAATAAATGCTTGATGCTCAATACACTGTGTGTGTGTGTGTGTGTGTGTGTGTGTGTGTGTGTGTGTGTGTGTGCGCGCGCGCACATGTGTGGTTTCCCACACAACACCAGGCAATTCTTGGACACCAGCGGGCTGTCTTACAATCCGACTCGACCCCACAGGGCCCGGTTTTCCGAGACTGCCCCACCTTCAGCTGCTAGTCACGGCGCTGTTAACTGTACTTCTGACCCACTGGCTACAGATTGGAGGTTCCCATGGCGCCCCCCTCTGCAGTTCACAGAAGTCAGAGAAAGAAGAAAGCCAGACTCAGGGAAGTCTAGTTACTTACTAGATCCCCAGTTTATTATAAAGTATATCACCCAGGAACAGCCAGACGAAGAGATGCACAGGGCAGGGTATATGACTCCCCAAGTCTCCACATATTCACCAATCTGGAAGCTCCCCAAACCCAGTCCTTTGGGGTTTGCAGGAGGCTTCACTACACAGGCATGAGTGATTAAATCATTGGCTACTGACAGTTGGCTCAAACTCCAGCACCTCTCCCCTCCCTAGAAGTCACCAGGGGTTTGCAGGTTCTGACCCTCCAGTCATGAATTTGGCCCCACTGGCAACCAGCCCCTGTCCTGAGCCACTTTCCAAAGTCCCTTCATTAACGTAACAGAAGACACCTTTTAAGACTCTCAACATTTAGGAAATTCTAAGGGTTTTGGGAGCTGTGAGCCAGAAACTGGGACAAAGAGTAAATATGTATTTCTTATAATAATCACAATAGCACATATTTATAATTTGTGTGTGTGTGTGCATGCACACTGATGCATTTGTATATATCCCCAGCATGGTATATAGAGAATTATTATATTATTAACACTTTTGAAATGATTTTCAACTGGATTCTGAATAACTGTATTTAGAAGAACTGCCTGCACCAGCATTTTCTGTATGTTAACATACTTCAAACCATCCAATCGTCTTTGTTTCTAAGGGTCTCATGTTGCTGAGGCAGCATTACCTTCTTAAGGCCCATGCATTTCAGTACGGAGATAACCACGGCATAACACAGCCAGCGCGTTTCACCACTACACCGGTGAAGACTCTGTTTTGAACTGTTTTGAACACCCTTCTGTGGAGGCAAAAAAAAAAAAAAAAAGAAGGTCCGTGATTTATCTGGACGGACAGATGGGCTCATGTATTCCTTCCAGGTGATCTAATTTGGTCCCTGACAGGCTGTAAAAAGAAGTGACTCAGGAGAGTGACCTTCCCTGACCCATCTGACCCCTGGTGGGGGAGCTTCTCTAGTGGCTGCCCCAGGGATGGGCAAGGGTGGGGGTCAGCCTCCTTAGGTGCTGGGGTCACACAGCCAGGAATTAGAGAGTCCAGGAGCAGTGCGGACGCCCCCGGGCAGCTGCCAGGACCCAGCGCTGTCCGTCAGGGCTGGAGGAGCTCCACTCACCGCGGCAATGCAGCGAAATGAGCAGAACCTCTCTGAGGACTTGGGCCCCGCAGGGGGTGCTCCTTCTCAGACAGTGTGGCGACGTCGTGAAGGTCTCCATCAGGTTCAAGGTCTGCCCCTCTCCACGGCTGCTGCCTCCCAAAGGAGGAGGTCACATTTTCTCGCTGTTGTCGGGAGCGGCCAGATGACCTGCTTTGTTGACGACGTGGGGACAGAAACGTACGAATGAGCTTGTGTTCTGCCATGCTGTGGTTTTGTCTGCCACAGACCCACTGTTCCCCAGAGAGGGTGCTCTGCTAGCCAGGGTCCTGTAGTGACCTCGACGGAAAATCATCCTCTACACTTAAGGTTCTCCCAGCTGGTGTAAGAAGCAAACTGACATGGACAGATTAACAGGAGAAAAAACAAAGTTTAATTACACATAAAGGCCCAATAGTGAAATCGAGACTCAAAGAAATGGCCCAGGCTGGAAGTTTTTATGCATTTTAGAAGAAGAAATAATCTGTGAGGAATTGACAGGACAAAGGAAACTTAGGTTTGAAAGCTTCAATTAGTAAGGAATTCTAAACAGCGCTGGAGTGGTGAGTTGGCCTTCTCTGCTCTCACGCCGAATCTCTGGTGGTGAGATGCCTCCTACCCTCCAGATGCAGAGAGCACCTTTCGCAGGGGTATTTGTTTCCCAGCTTCAGCGGGACGGAGGAGGGTCAGAGTGTCCTCCTGCCTAGGCTGTTTCTCCAGTCACTTTAATTCAAAGTGACCAAGGTGATCAACAGGCCAGAGAGGCAGGCTTAGGGAGCCTGTCCCGGGCCCCTACAGTGACGTGGGGCAGAGCTGAGCCTAGCCCAAAACGGACACGCAATATCAGTGAGACGTAGACCTTCCTTGTAAGCTACTCAGATTTGGGCTCACTTGTTACCACAGCATAACCCAGCGTGTCTGACTGATACAAGGACATCGCATCTCTGCCTATACCTATATGCCCATCCCGTGGGAGGAAACCCCTGCTACACTGGGCAGATCATAGGCTGGTAGGCTTGCCAGCCACGGTGAGTTATAATACAGTGAAGGCTAAGTGAAGGGAAACAGGAGCTTACTGCCAGGCGAAGGGGGCTTAGAACACACGTTGCTTCACCCTGAGAGACAATATGAACTTGGAAGTGACCCGAGCAAGGATACACTTTGTTTCCGAGGTGGTGACTGGCTCACGCGGGTCGTCTGGGCTTCCTGGGGGTGCCCTGGAAGGGGGTATCCCAGGAGCTGTTACAGCAGGGTATGCCCATGCTGTGGAAAGCCCGCGTGTGTCTGGGCTCAGTGCTCGCCGTGTGACATGAAGCTGGGCCCGGACCCTGGAGAGCAGCAGGGGGAGCAGCCAGGGTGGGAGCATAACGGGCAACGGCAGGGCAGACGGGCGGACTTCACGGGCAAGCTCAGCCTGCTGCTGGCTTGCTGAGGCCCGTCGCCCCGTCCTGCAGTTGCTCTGCCCGGGAGGCACACGAATCACACCCAACGACCTGATAAAATAATAGGTTTGTTGGAGCTTTGACAACAGAAAATAGTAGAGTACGTCAAATTCAGAGGGAGAGAAACAGGAGGCATTTTAAAATGGCTTTCTCATCGGAAGAGAGGAAGTCTAGAGAGGGACAGAAGTCACCGCCCAGCCACAGGCTGTCAGGTTTGTGAAGGTGCCACGGAGCTCTGACACGTTACAGAGCCACAGAAAAGAGGTTACATGGGATTGTTTTTCTGCTGGACACTGTCTCTTAGGTACCTCAGTGGCCTCTTTCTAGTTTGAAATTAGTTGACAGGAGATTAATTTGTTTTTTTTTGTTTGGCTTTTTTGTTTTTTGCACTGTGGCACATGAAGTGGGCTTTTAAGCGAGGAAAATCTGAATTGGAAGCCCAGCTCTATTTTCTAGACCCAGGACCCTAGTAAAGTACTTCATTTCTCTGAATTCCGTTTTTGGTAGTGTCATTGGGAGGAAGTAAGTGGAACTACAACATATTAGGGTGTTTGGCACCAAGCTGCCACTTCAGAGCTCAGCCCTGTGAGCTTCCTTCTTCAGTCTTTTAGAAATGTTTGAAGGCAGGAGGAGATTCCCACTGCGGGCGCAGGCCGGCCCTCATCTGCTGCTGAACAAGGCGCGGTTGGTGACCACTGTGGTCGAGAGGATAGGCGCTGAGCATGCCATTCTTCCTGTTAGGGGAAGAGCGAGGCCTGCCCAGTCTGGTGTTCCGCCCTAAATAGCTACCTTAATTTCCATGTGGCTGATGGCTACATATAACGTTTCAGGGACACCTTTTCTTGTTAACCAGGGCTGGGCACTTAGCGTTGCTAGTTAACATCTCCTGAATTCAATGGGTATTTGAGTCGCTGTTACCCACAGGCACTGTGATAATTCATCTAAGGCTGTCCTCGCTCTCTGCTTTCCCATCTTCTCTCCATTTAACAGAAGAAAAAGTGTTGTTATACCTATTCTACTGGTGTTCTCAAGCCTTTCCTTCCCAGAAAACTTGCTTCATCAGTTCTTTCTTCCCTTGTTCATTGTCAATGTCCTCCTTTCTGCCGGCCCCTCTGCCTCCCCGCAGAGCAGCCTCCCCGCAGAGCAGCCTCCCCGCAGAGCAGCCTCGCACAGTCTCCTTCCTTGAAGCTCAGGCGTACTCCTGCTCAGGACCAACCAGTGCAAAGTGCAAAGGAGGGTGTTTGGGCCAAAGATCAGGATAATTAACTGTATCTGATTAACCCAGGCCCCTTTTCTCTCCAAGCAGCTGGTAATAAGCAAGCTGGTTGCCTCCAGATTAAGGTTGTGACAACTTTTTCCCAAAGTGAGTGAAATTCCTGGTGATGAGCTGTGGGGGAGAAGGAATCAGAATCGTCTGGAGCAACATTTAGGGGGAGGAGAGAGGAGGGGAATAGAGACTTCCGCATGGTCTCCTGGGGCGCTCTCACAGGGCACAGGGGACATGGCCCAGGGCCATGAGAAGCCCCAGGAACCCCCAGCCAGGCCAGCAGTATTCTCTGCTGTGCTGAAAGCTGGGCCCCTCTTTCAATCAGAGGAGACAGAGAGTTGCAACATTTGGATGTGATTTTTTTAACCAGACCCACCTCTTTTTGGACAAATGAAGAAAATGATCAAGTAGTAGTAAAGGGTCAAATGTCTTATTAAAATTCCGATATCTTATTTTCTATCATTTCAATCCTAAAAGGGAGAGGGTCAGGGTATTTAAGATACTATATGTACCACACAAGCCATTCAAAAATCACAAAACATAGTTTTTAAAAGTCACAGAATTCTACCCTTTATTAAGACAATTTTGACTCTTCCAGATCCTCTGTGTTTCCATACACATCTTTGAATCAGCTTGCCAGTTACTACTTTTACTCTAATATAACACTCCTGACCCACTGACCCATTTTGCTGAACTTAAGCTATAACAGAAAAGCAAAACAAAGCTATACCAGATGTAAACAACATGCAAATAGGAAAATGGCATGGAAACTGCTTATTTCCACAAGTAGAACACAGGTAGAAGTTGTCACGACTTTAACCTGGAGGCAAAGGGGCTTGTAACCAGCTGCTCAGCCTGTTGGAGAGAAAAGAGGTCTGACGTGTCTACTCCTTTGCTTGCGGTCTTTTAATTGATGGAATGGGAAAACATGCAAATAATAAGAAAACGAGTTCACTGAGAAGAACTTCATGATATTAATATTAGCCAAGATGTCCTCCCAATACTTGCATAACTGTTAGGAACACAATGGTTATTAGACTGTGATGGGATTTCCATGAAAATCATTAATCCAACATTTCAAACTGGGGAAATGTATGTACAAAATGGCTTCATCACTTTCTTCTCTAATGTTTTCAAACTAGTGGCAGACCCATTGAGAGACGCCTGGACACCGCCAGTTATCAACAAACTATCTTGCAGAAAACCTCAGAAGTCAGGGTGGCAATAGAATTCCAGACAAGGCGAAACGTGAGGTGAGGAAATGCTATCCTAGAAGAATAAAGATGTATAATTTTCAACCTATTAGAGGGAATAAAGAAAACAGCATTATTTCAGAAGCATTTTCACATGTCATATAAATGTCTTCAGAACCCCTGAACGGGCTGGTTACTATTCTGTTCTGTAGCTGGACCAGGAAACCGAATTCAACCGTATAGAAAAGATTTCTCCATTGCGACACCGCAACAATGTCTAGTTAGGGTTTTTATTCCACTATAAACCAAATCAATAGGATCAGGGACAAAATAACATCCATGGATAGTGGAAAAGGTGCTTGATAAAACTCAACACTAATTTCATGTTTTGCTATGTTCTTCAATAATTTTTTGGAGCACAGAGGGTTATATTTTCTTGAAAGTTTGACAGAACTGACTGAAAGCCTTTTATTTTTTAAAATAATGATTTGATGACTTCCCATTTCTTGGTTACTGATGATTATTAATCTACTCAGATTTATGTTGACCTTAAGTCAATTTTATTAAACATACCTTCACAGAAAATTGTCCATTATAAGACTGAATTTTATGGGCAGGGAATTATAACAGTCCTCTGCCATCATTAGTTACTCTCCTGTGGAGCTATTATGTCTCTTTTTTGCTTCTATTTTTGCTTTTTTGTGATTTTTCTACTTTTCTAGATTAGATTTATCAGAAGTTCATTACATTTTTTTATCAAGACCATCATTTAATTTTCAAAATTCATTAATTTATGCTTATCTTCATTATTTTTCTCCCTGCTTTACATAGGGATTCTATTTATTAGGTAATTGCTGTTTATCTCTTTCAGCTTGAGTTGTATAGTTTATGTTCATTTAAAATTTTAATAACAAAAATTAAGCTTACGTATTTGCCTTCAGTGGAATTATTAATTTATTCAGCACTTCTGTTGAATGTCTACTGTGATCCAGGCAATTTTTTATCTTGAGATAAAATTTAATTATTATATCATGAGACTTAATTTAATACCTTCATTTTATTTTTGTCCAACTGGTATATTTGCATTCTTGTTTGAAAATGTATGTGTCCTAATATTTTACAAAGGAGGCACAGAATTTCATTAATATAACATATGACAAGAAATATAAGAAATAAGAAAACAAATTTTATAATTGATTTTAAAACTCTCACTATTTACTTCTAGTTCTGTCGGCTTGCAGGGCAGGGCTGCTGTGCTCACTGGTGTTCTCTCTGCAGCTGTGTGAGTCAGCCTCGCGCGCTGGAAACCCAGCGGAGGGGCTTGGGTGAGTAAGGGGCCGTCCTGCGCCCTGGAACCAGTCCACAGCAGGACCCGCGGGAACCGGGAAGAACAGGCTCGTCCCCTGCCCCTGTTCGGCCGGTGCGCGGAGAGAGCGAGCCTGGGACCTTCTGGATTTGGCTCCGGCAGAAGGAAGGGGAGGCCAGGGGGCGGCCCTAGCAGACCTGGGCCGGCGTCCCGGGCCAGCGCGGGACCGAGGGGCGAGAAATGATGGACGCGCAGGCCAAGCTGTGAATCTAGTACACTGCCACTCCTTATAAATGTGCCGAAGACACAAGGGGCTCTACTTTTCTAATACGCTTCCTTTCGCTCCTTTATGTCCAAGTCTTTATGTCCTTGATTCTTTGTACACTTGATCTGACAAAGGCTAAAAATGGTCTATACAGGCTTCTGGAATACACAGTTCCTGCTTCCATTTTTAATAATCATTACTGTCTATATTTGACAATTATTTAGTGCTTACAGGTAAATGGTATGTTTTTGTTGTGGATGGATGCCTTTCACACTATTTCTTTCTTTTTGACGTGGATTCTGTTTCATACAATCCGTCCTGCTTCCTCTGCTCTATCTTCATTTGCACTTAGCTGGAAAATCTTGGCCCACCTTTTACTTCAGGCTCTGTCATTCTGTTTCCGCGCACCTCTCACGTGCATCATACGCCTCCGTGTTACACACTCACACCTCACAAACCTTTGCCAAGTCCCCGGGGTGCCGGGCGGTTCCCGGGGCTGGACACGTGACAGGAACAGGGCACAGCACACTTGCAAGACCATCACATCCACTGAATGAGTGTGACCGTGGAACGTGGGCACCGAACAAGTTCATTTTTATTCACTGGTGTCCCTTCGAATTTATTCATGGGGTTGGCTCTTTCTCTGGAGGTTTCCTTTCCTCTTTCTCAAGACTCCAACAACTGAGTCAAAAAACTAGCTCAGATGTTGAAGCAATGGCAGTCCCAGGAGGGAGGGACCGCTGGGTCCCTTTGAAAAAGGCCTGTGTTGGGAAAGGGAATGATCTTTGAATATTTCAATTTTGGTCATTATTTGACATACGAATTATGATCTGAGGGAGAAAAGTCATGGAATTTACTTTAAGGTTCCTCTCAGGATGAGAGAAGAGCCAGTGCCATGGGCGTAGGTCTCTCTCCCTTCCACAGCCAGCGAAACATTCCCCAATTTGTTGCTGTAATGCAGGGTCTGAATTATACTTATTAAATTGTAGTTTTTATGAACCTTCTCTTTTGGATTATTTTTCTATATGCCTTGACTTTGTAACCACATTTTCCAAGATTATTTAGAATAAATTATTTTTAATTGCTTTTCATGTGTTCAACTGAAATTTTTTATATCACATATTTCCCATTCTTAATTTTGATTATCTCCAGGGTAGAATACATGCTAAGTCCTTACATATCTGAGAAAATGTATCTGCAGCTTAGGTAAACGGCCAGCAGTTCATCGGTGTGTTAACGTCTCTGAGTCTCAGTCCCTGAGTCTCACATGTTCCCCTTTGTAATTTGCAACTTGTGGTGTATTATCTTCCTGCATTAGAGTCACACATGAAAAGTCTGAGGTGAGGCTGATTTCTCTCCTTTGTAGGAAACCAATTTTTTTTTTGTCTGAAAGGCTATAGAAAATTTTCATTATTCTTCAAGTTCAGGAAAGCATGCCAGAATACTTGATGGCTTAATTTCATTAATTTTGTCTAGAATGTGGTATGGCCTTTTAATCTGCATACTCAGTACTTTCAATACTGTTTTCCCTAATTTTGATTCCTTGGATCCCTAGTTTTGCTCCTGAAGCCTGAGTGAATAAATTAAAGGAGAGTCTCTATCAAATTCTAATTCAAACATACAATGCGTAACTCTTCCACATTCATTCATTACGGAAATACTTGAGTAGTAAGAGTAATTAGATAGTTTAGTCAAGTCTGTTTTTTACCTACAAAGCCAAATTTTAGAAAAGTATTGAACAACCCTTAATGAAGTCTATAAGTCTAGATGCTGTTATTACAATTCAGCAAAAGGGTAGGGCTGATGAGATAAAAGGAAAGAGGGTATGTTAGAGTACTTGTGTTTTGCGGGGAAAAACAGCATTCATATGCTTCAGAAACTTATAGAAAAATAAGTATAGTTACTCACAAGAAGAAAAAAATAGAATGTATAACTCACATCAGACAAAATTTTACCTGCTGAGTAGAAGAAAGAAAATCAGGAATAAAATTCAGTAAACGTGAAATATACAATAAGAGCATAAGTATATAACTCAAACTAAATATAAATAGACTATAAAAAGCAAAACCAAGCAAACTACAAAAATAAATGGAAAAAGCCACAATCATGTTTGAATAATTTAGAAAAACTTGATCAAAAACAGAATGGACAACAAGAATTCCTAAGGATAAATAATATTTGGTCTACTAAATTATAAGTTTATCTCACTTAGACATGCATACACACACAAAACCATTTGCCCAGGATATAAAGAACATACATTCTTTTCAAGCACAGAGAGAACATTTATAAAAATTGAGCATGTATTAGGTAACAGAGAATGTTTCAACAAATCTAAGGAGTTATTATCACACAGACCATATTCTTTAACTATCATGTAATTAAATTAGTAACCACAAAATGATAGTTTAAAAAATACCCTACACTCCCAAATAGTTCACAGGTTAAGCACAAAGGAAATAATACAATATTTAAGACTGAGCCAAAGAAAAATACATTTCAAAATTTATACTATGCAGCCATAATATTTAGAAAACAGTTTATACTTTGGTGTATTTTCTTATAAACAATACAAATTATTTTCAGTAAGTGATTTCATGATTAAAATCGAGACACTATATACATGAAACAGTAAGAATCCTGCAGAAAACAATTTAAGAGGCTCTAATAATAAGATCAGAAATGGAAAGGAAACAAGTCACCATAGGAACAATTAACAAACTCAAAACCTATTTGAAAAGACAGATAAAAAAATATATATCCTTAAGAAAACTTACCAAAAAATAAAAAGCAGTCCCTAACAACTGCAATAGGAACTCAGGGACATAATCATAGGAACAATAGAGACATAAGCACAAATATTGTAAATGTAAATATATAAAATCATGGAGACCAGCCAATATTTTTAACAATGAATTGAAAAACTTAAAAGACAAATTTATAGGAAATAATATAAATATTAAAACAAACTCAGACGAAATAGAAACCTCAAATAAAGGAAAAAACCACCAAGTAAATTATATCTGTTTTCACAAATCTACTCTTCCAAGAACATGTTTCAGGTAACAAAAGATGAGTTACATGAAAACTCCAAGGAATAGATAAACTTTCTCAGACAAGAGAGAAAAAAGGAAAAGATATTCAATTTGTATATGTCTTGCATAATCTTTCACACTAAAACTAAGCAATATGCTTATGACAAATCTCCTTTATAGATATAGATTCAAAATTATGAAATGAATTATTAGCCCATTAAATCTAGGTAGCAGTATTTAAAAAAAGTGTTGAGTCTCTCTTATAAATCATGAATAGTTTAGTATTGGGAAATCTATCCAAGTAATTTAATACACTGACTGAAGAAGTAAAATTATATAAACATCTCAGCAGATAATCATAATAAAATATTTGATGAAATTTAAGATTCACTTATAAAAAGTTCTACAAGGTTATACATATAAAGAATCTCCTTAAATATGATAAAAGGTATTTACCAAAAACCTGCTAGTAACAGCAGAACTATCTGAAATAACCCAAGCGTTCATCCGTAGGGGAAGGCACAGGTGAGTGGCCCTTCACCCACCGGGACACTAGAGAGCAGTTCAGCTGATTTATCGACAAAGATCTCGAGAGCAGCCGTGTGCTGTCTGCAGACAGGGTCTGGAGGGAGAGAGGAAGGTAACGGGACAGGGCAGGGGACAGGCCTCCATTTATCCACCAGGCTTTCTTTCCTTAGAAAAGTCCTCACCAGTGTGACAAAATGTTAGGGCTTGTTAAGTCTGGGTGGCAATGACAGTTATTTTTATATGACTTTCTGAATCTTTTTCTTTTAATTTCTCAAAAAATAAAAGGAATTTAAAAAACTCATTAATTAAAAAGAGGCATTCTCCCAAGAAGAAGTGAAAAATCCCCATTTTCACTCGCTTATCATGGACTCAGTAACACAGCCTAAACGTCCTCCATAGCACATATAACACAGCCTCGCCTGCCTGGCGCTCCAGCCTCTGTGCACATGGGGGTCTCCCTTATGTGGCCTGGTACAGGTCTCCTCGCTGCTCCTGGTCACATAAGCCTTTAATAAGAATAATTTGGGGCTTGCCTCTCTTTATGTTCACTATTTATTTAACATTTATATATTTAAAAGCAACATGTGTACACAAAAATTAAAACTAAGAAAGGATTAAATAGAAGGAGACACTAACGGAAGTCCTAGCGCCCCTACTGCGCGAGGGGCAGGTGCGCTCCAGGCTGTGGGAACCCTGACTCTGGTATCTCCTTACCATGAATGCGCTGTTCCCTCGTCCTACAGAGAACTTCACGAGTCCTCTCGAACCCCAGATTCTCTGTAATCTCCCAATAACTTAAATAAACTGTGATTCAATAATCTTTCATTCCTTTTGTTGATCAACAAATATTTATGAAGCGAGGCCCTGTGCTGGGCACTCTACTTACAAAAGAACACGAGACAGACAAGGTCCCTGTCTTCAGGGAGTTTTCATTTCAGGGACAGAGACTGGAAATACATTCAAAGGAAACGAATTCAGGATCTGGAAGTGATATCTGCACCCCTATGTTCCTTACAGCATCATTCACACACCATACACACACACCACACACACACACACACACACTCGAATACTATTGAGCCACAGAAAGAAGGAAACCCTGCCATTTGTAGCAACACTGATAGACCTGGAGAGCATCACGCTAAGTCAGTCAGACAGACCAAGACAGATACTGTATGATGCGGCTTACAAGTGGACTCCACTTTCCTGGCCTCTGAGCCAAGCTTATAGAGACGGAGCACAGGGAGGTTAGAGAGTAAGGGGGGAAATGAGGAGGCGCTGATTGGAGGGCACGAGCTCACAGCTCCAAGACGAGTAAGTCCCCGAGACGCGCGGTGCGGCGCGGTGACTGCAGCTGACACTGTACTCTACACTGGGAAGTTGCTGGGACAGCAGATGGGAAATGTTCTCCCACAAAAAAGAAATGGTAATTGTTTCAGGTGGAGGTGTCAGCCAGCTGTACTGGAGTAATCGTTCTGCAATATATGTGTTTCAAATCTACACGCTGTGTACCTTAAACCTGCACAATGAAATGTGTCAATTATATTTCGGTAAGGTAGAAAAAGACAAACAACACAAACCAAGCAGGTCCACGACCACCCAAGATAATCACTATGCACTATGCAGGAGGCTGCTGCACATGAAACCGCAGATGATTAGGTGGTGGCTTTCTGACCAGGTGATGTTTACGCTGGGGCTCAAAGCATGAGAAGAATGCAGATGGAGGGAAACTCCAGGCAGGTGGGATGGCACCGGAAAAGCTCCCATTTTTTAGGAGCCATCAGAGGGCCTGAAGAGCGGGGCTCTTCCTCAGAAGGTTAGGTGCGCTCATATGACACAGGAGAACAGCAGAGGCCGGTCCCATAGAGTCTGGGAGACCACTGAGGCCGGTCCCATAGAGTCTGGGAGACCACTGAGGCCGGTCCACTGAGGCCGGTCCCATAGAGTCTGGGAGACCACTGAGGCCGGTCCCACAGAGTCTGGGAGACCACTGAGGCCGGTCCCATAGAGTCTGGGAGACCACTGAGGCCGGTCCCATAGAGTCTGGGAGACCACTGAAAGTTTGGATTCTATTCCCGGGGAGGGGGAAGCCAGGAGGTGTTAAGCAGGAGAATAATGAGTCATGTATGGTTTTTAAAGATCATGCTGTTTAGTTTGGGGCTATAACCCGGTACCACAGGCTGGGTGGCTTAAGTGACAGAAACTTATTTCTTACCATTTTGGAAGCTAGAAAGTCCAAGATCCAAGCCACCACCTAGTCACCTGCGGTTTCATGTGCAGCGGCCTCCTGCATAGTGCATAGTGATTATCTTGGGTGGTCGTGGACCTGCTTGATTTGTGTTGTCTTTTTTTACCTTATGAAATAAAATTGACACATTTCATTGCGCAGGTTTAAGGTACACAGCGTGTAGATTTGAAACACATATATTGCAGAATGATTACTCCAGTACGGCTGGCTGACACCTCCACCTGATGTGGTGTTGGAGACGGCCCAGTTCCCGGTCCGCAGAGGGCCACCCCCTCACCGTGTCCCCGCAGGGCAGAGCACAGCCCAGAGGCACCAGGGCCTCTTCCAGAAGGGTACTGACCCCATTCACAGAGGCTCCACCCTCATGACCTAGTCACCACCCCAGGCCCGCCTCATAACCTTCACACTGGGGGTGAGGATTGCATATGGATTTGGGGGGACACAAGTATTCAGTACACAACACCAGCTCTCTCCTCTGCATCCCACTACCGGTCAATAATCCCACTGTTTTTACACCATCAAAAAAAAAAATTTTTTTTTGATGCCATAGTCGGTTGTTTCTTTGTCATTAAGGTATCCCTGTTATACAATCTTATGAAGGTTTCACCATCAAGATTTAAAGCACTTACATTCTATTCTGTAACTGGATATGTCACCTATGCTTTGCCTATAGACTGAGCAGGACACCGCAGCAGTGAACACCACGGACAGTCCTAGAAGTGTATGAAAAGCATGTTCTGTGGCAGATCGGGCCATCGGGGAAGCCCAGCTGTGCAAGTGGGGACTTGGCTTCTGTGGGGAAGGCCTGCAGTTTCCTAGCATCTATGGAATATGCCGGTCTAATCCTGGAATTCGGTATTGGGGAGCCCCTTTTCGCCATGTGCCCCATGATGTATTTACAGCAGCACTATGGAAACAAAGCGGCCCAGAATGCAGGCTCTCGGCAGGCTGGGGCCACGAGAGAAGGAAGCGGAGAGGGCGAGCTTATGCTTGTCCCGTGTCTCAGTCCAAACGCCCCGGTCAGATGTCTTCCTCCACCTTTATGCTGCAGGAGTTAAGGGAGAGGCAGAGGCCAGGAAGGTTAGCTTAGAAAAACTCCCTCCCCAAGGACAGGAACATGGGGACGAAGAAGGGCCTCTCCCTGCAGCGTTCCCCTTGTAAGGCTGCTCCGGTGCCTTCCTTCCTCTCTCCCCAGTGCTCGGCTCCTCCTTACAGCGGGTCTTCCTGCTGGGGCAGACCAGCCAGGTTCCTACCATTCCCAGATGGCCTTCGTGTCATACCTGGGTGGGTCTCTACTGAAGCTGTGTTTTGTGATCATATCATGTGTATTTATCCCAATCCGCTATAGACTTGAGGATTTGCAGGATTCCTTCGTGGGAATTTGGAGGAGACAGTTTTGCGGTGCAAATTATGGCCACAAATAAACTCTTCAAAAATCACCCATTACATTGTCTCTTCCTTACAGCAGACCTGTTGATGACTAGTCCCCTATTTTATAGAGGCATGAATGGCATTTCCAAAAAGCCAGGTGACTTGTCCTCAATTCCACAATTCAAAAGTGGAAGAACCAGAATTCTAAGCTAAGTTTTCTTACTTTTTGGTCCTGTGCTTTGTTGACTATAACACAATGGTTCATTTTAAGAACGTTTCTTTCTTTTTCTTCCTCGATGTGTCCTGTTAGCATCTTCCTCTTTAGCCTGCAGAGGAGAAAAGAGAGCCAGGATAGTCCCAGAGGGCGGCCATACGCAATGCCAGGATAGTCCCAGAGGGTGGCCATACGCGATGCCAGGATAATCCCAGAGGGCAGCCATACGTGATGCCAGGATAGTCCCAGAGGGCGGCCATACACGATGCCAGGATAGTCCCAGAGGGCGGCCATATGTGATGCCAGGATAATCCCAGAGGGTGGCCATACGTGATGCCAGGATAACTCCAGAGGGCGGCCATACACGATGCCAGGATAACTCCAGAGGGCAGCCATACATGATGCCAGGATAACTCCAGAGGGCGGCCATACATGATACCAGGATAATCCCAGAGGGCGGCCATACGTGATGCCAGGATAATCCCAGAGGGCGGCCATACGTGATGCCAGGATAATCCCAGAGGGCGGCCATACACGATGCCAGGATAACTCCAGAGGGTGGCCATACACGAGAGTAGCTTTTCTTCTATACTGGAGAGAATCTGTGTAAGAGTGAAGCATGTACCTGGTCCTTGATTAGCAGGTGCTGTTATCTTCCCAGTGCACAGTCCCTGATAACCCAAACTTGACTGATTACCTCTTTAACTCCTCGTTGTGATGTCTGCGCAGGTGGCTTGAAGCCGGAACAGCGATCCATTTCCTGAGGATTCTCTTCGAACTGGTAAACCTCCCTGGAGGACAGATGTTACCTCCCTCCCGCTTCGGGTAGAATGAAGGGCTCTTCCCGCTAGAGGGCCTCAGCTGACCTCTGCCTCTCTGCTCCTCTGCAGCCCCGTCGGACCCGCCTGCCGTGACTGAGGCTCAGTCCTGCCCAGTCCTTCTATCTGGTAACTTCTGTGCCCAACAAGGGGAGCAGGGCAGGTGCTCATCCTTTAGTGCCGGGCACATAAAGCTCAACCTGAGCTTCCATGTGGGCTGACATTGTGTCCGTTTCTATGCTCAGAATCAAGTCATAGGAGGAGAGGAAAAAACCCTGCGAGACGTTTCTAAGAATGTAGATAAAAGGCTGGGCTGGCTTTCCTCCGTCCACTAGCTCAACCTGCCCGGCAAGTCCTCTTAAACCCTGCCTTTCTGGCCCTGCCTGAACGACCCACGCACGCTTCTTCTTCCCCGCCCCCACCCCCGCACAGATGACTGAGGCGATTGTCTGCTGCTGGCACGTACCGTGGTACAACCACATGTTGAAGAATCCTGCAGTCAGTCCCCGGCGGAGCCTCTCCCCAGAGCCACAGGCTCCTTCCTGCGGCAGCACCATGGCGCCACCCAGCGGACGGTTTTTGAACAGTTCGACTCGACGATCGGGCACGTTATGAAGTGGAGCATCTCTGGCAAGCTCGTTTACAGAACTGCAGGTTTTACGTCTGCGTTCTTACACCTCGGGTGTTTGATGAATTCTAGCAATTGTTTCACTTACGCTTCTTCAAGTCTTACTCTCTTTAACACCGACCTGTGATTTCCTTAAGAGAATTCCTAATGAGAGCTGACTTACAAAGCACAACAACGTGCCTGCTTATGTCTTATTTTAAAGTTCCTCATCTCTGGGTGAACTTTTGAAACATTAACTCTGTTTCCTAGAGAAGTCTTCTGCTAGGGGAAGAACGCTCACACATGCAATATAATATGCATGTCACCTGTGTGCGGTTTTCATTCGGGATGTTGTGGAGTTAATCTCATACATGATTATTCAAAACATCAAACAAATGGTGCTGCAGCAACTGGACATCCATATACAAAAAAATGGACCTCGACTCCAACTTTGCAGCATATACAAAAGTCAACCTGAATGGATGCCGTCATCACCAACACCCAAAATTTGGCTGAATCCCTGGAGAAACAAGACACCCCCCTCCCCACGCACGCCTTCCTACCTCCTACTCCCCGGAGGCTAAACATATCTCACCTGCATTTTCCTCAGTAAAGCCTCCATATAATCAATTTTCTTTCTTTAAGAAAAGCATTTGATCAATTTCATGTTTGCTTTTTCTAAAAGTCTATTTTGACTATATAATTTAGGTAAGTGCATACTTTTGTTCTATATGAGAGGATTGGAAATCTTTTGTATTTGCATTCATAAATAACTCATAAAAACTACCAGCCACGAGATCCAAGATCTGATCTAGGGCTAACAACCAGTGTGGCCACATTCAAGCCACTTACAAGTCAATTTCTCTTAGTTCCACATTTTTTAGGTGGTTAATGTTCATCCCTTTTTCTTTTTTTTATTTATAATTTATTTTGGTATCATTAATCTACATTTACATGTGCAATATTATGATTATTAAACTACCCCCTTCATCAGGTCCCCCCCACCAACCCCATTACAGTCACTGCCCATAAGCGTAGTGAGATGCTATAGAGTCACTACTTGTCTTCTCTGAGTTGTACAGCCCTCCCCGTATCCCACCAACATTACCTCTGCTAATCGTAATGCTCCTTTTACCCTCTTATCCCTCACTTCCCGCCCTTCTTCCCCAGTCCCTTTCCCTTTGGTAACTATTAGTCCGTTCTTGGGTTCTGTAAGTTTGCTGCTGTTTTGTTCCTTCAGTTTTTTTCTTTGTTCTTATACTCCACATATGAGTGAGATCATTTGATATTTGTCTTTTTCCGCTTGGCTTATTTCACTGAGCATAATACCCTCTAGCTCCATCCATGTTGTTGCAAATGGTAGGATTTGTTTTCTTCTTATGGCTGAATAATATTCCATTGTGTATATGTACCACATCTTCTTAATCCATTCATCTACTGATGGACACTTAGGTTGCTTCCATTTCTTGGCTACTGTAAATAGTGCTGTGATAAACATAGGGGTGCATCTGTCTTTTTGAATATGGGCCTGCATTCTTAGGGTAAATTCCTAGGAGTGGAATTCCTGGGTCAAATGGTATTTCTATTTTGAGTTTTTTGAGAAACCTCCATACTGCTTCCCACAATGGTTGAACTAATTTGCATTCCCACCAGCAGTGTAGGAGGGTTCCCGTTCTCCACATCCTCGCCAACATATTGTTCATCCCTTTTTAAATTTCATATATTTCTAAATTTTCTTTAATGAGCATGTGTTACACTGTTAATAAGATAGCTGGGTGTTTTAGATTCCGTCCCTACCGGTTGTTGGATGTGTGTTTGCAGGTTAGTAGCCTTGCAATATGCTCTTCACTTAAAGCTTGCTCTTGAGAGCTCAGATTAATTTTGATGAATACATGTGGAAAATTTACCAGGGCTCTGAGTTTCTTTCAAATTTGCTAAATGGGTGTCAGACCAAATGTGTTTCTATATGTTTGCCAAATATCACTTAAGCAAAATTCTAAGCACCATGTGTCCTAAATGTGCTTTAAAAACACCTCTACCATTTTCCATAAGAGGAAAGGCAGATGAGCCCCCATGTATGGTGCTTGGTGCCATGCCAGGGGTCCCACGCCACCCGTAGGCATGAGGTGACTGTCCGGAGGCATCAAACTGTGCAGAAGCCTTGGACTGCAGCCTGATCGGTCACCTCTAAGCACCTGGTTGTGGGGAAATCACTTAAGGTGTCTGACCCTCTGTCCCAGAGGCTGTTATCTGCAGAATGGTGATAGCGTGGCCTGCTGAGCACACTTGATGGGAGGTTCAAGTGAAATAAGGCTCAAAGTCACCTGCTGAAAACTCAGGAGGACAGCTGTGGTAGGAATCTGTCATTTAGTCGGAAGCAGCTACGGTGGCCAGGAAGGTGGGGGATGCGGCCGGAGAATGGAGGACGATTTACAACCAGCAGCAAAAACTGATGGGGCCTCTTGTGGGGCTGCCAGGACCTCAGCGCCTCCTGAGGTCCCCGTGGGAACGAGGGGAGCAGACCCAAGTGGACCACGACCCGCTCAGCACAGGCAGCAGGAAGGGAGAGTGCCCTGGATGCCCAGTCTAAGGGCCCACGGAACCACCAAAGAACATTGGCGAGAACTACGGCAGGGAGGACGGGGAGGACCGCATACCACATCATCACTTGTGGCAAGTCCGGTTCCACGTGTACGTCATGTTTTCACAGGCAGGGATGAGTGCCGGGTGCCCGGTGGTAGGAATGGAAACTCCAGTTGATGCATAGGAAGTAATGATTAAAAAGCAAAACAACTAAAGAATAAGGAAGGTTCTATTTTTTTTAAAAGGAGGACTGCATTCTTAAAATCTGTCAACATCATAAAAGACAAAAAAGAGTTTGGAAATGGTCCAGATTAAAGGAGGCTAACTGGGCACACAACTGAAAGCAATGGCTGATCAGGGCCGAAGCCCACCCCGGAGGAGGCAGGACACGCCATAAACCGCCGCTGGGCGGTCATCTGACAAAATTGGGATATGGACACAAATGAGATAAAAGTATTGTGTCAACGTTAAGTTTACTAAAGTTGAAAATACTATAGTGATGGAAGCGAATACCTCTAGTCTCAGGAGACACCGAAATGTCTTGGAGCCACAGGTCAGGATGTGTGCGGAGCGGCTCAGGGAAAGGAAAGAGAGAGAGACTGAGCAAATGGGGCAACGTTATAAACAGGCCATCTGGGTTGATGGCTATTCTTAATCATGCAACTTTTCTGTAAATTTGAATTTTTTTCCAAGAAACAAGATTTTTAAAAAGTAAAGCAAATATATTTTAGTGAGGTCCTCTATTCGTGAGACATTTTCGTCATTATTTTTAGTTATTATAATCACATTTAACATCTGTGTGGCTCCTGGCCATTTAAAAAATGTACTTTATTTAATCCTCATGAAGAAAGCCCCATTTTACAGAGAAGGAGACCGACAACCAGACACCTCCTAGCAGGCCGCCCCTGACCATCTCTGTATTGCCACTGCCTCGCCCAGGGAATGGAGGGGGGGGAGGAGGGATGGGGGGCATGTCATCTCTGGGGCTTGCCCCAAATCATACACCGAGAGGGGCACCGGTGCGACCGAGACGCTGAGCTCGGGGCCTTTTCCCTTCTTTACAGCCCCAAATACTATAAAACATGCTCAACCCTTGGACCAGGATTAACCCTTATCTAATTGCTCTTTGCTGATTACAAGTCACATAATCTAATAGTACCTCAGGCTGACTTTTATGTATGCCATTTATCACCCTGCGGCTAAGGGAAGAAGAGTGAAAAATGCTAATCAAATCTGGAAGGATGAGGCTGCCCTCGAGTCAGCAGTTTATCCCTCTTACCAGTGGTGCCACCTGACCTAGGAGATGAAGTTATTTTATGTAGACATTTCGCTTAAGCGTGAGGATGAAACAGACACTATCAAGATATCTATACTGCTTAGTTGGTGAGAATCCTTCCCCCAATCTGAAATGTTGTGTATCGTTATTTTGAGCACTTCAAAAATTTATTTTTCATTTTCAGCTTATTTTCCCCTGCTTCATTTTTCAGCATTTACATGAAAATCTTAGCCAGCTAGAGGAATTTGCTCTCACCAGTGAAGAAAAGACCTGTCACCAACAGTAGAAATGGTTTCTGGGAACTGGTTACAAATCCTCTTCATTTTAATCAGTGTGAAATATTCTTTGACATTTGCTAAATTTGGTTTCTTTTTAAAGTTATACCAGTTAGAAGCAGTAGCAGTGCACGAATGAAGGAAAACGGAAGCACCGAGAACGAGAATGGAATCCCAGGCTGATGGGGCTGGTGAGGACGAGCACAGCTGGGTGATGGAGGCATTTTGGCCAGACTCCTTTTCTCGACTGAGTCTTTAGCCAGCTTGTACTGACCTGGCTTGTATTAGGTGAGTAATGAAACTTATTCTAGATGGTCATGTGCAGAGATGTGTTACCACAGGGGGATGATGGAGGTGTCATCTGGAGAGGACAGCTGGCCAGTGAACAGACCTGAAAGGTGGTCAGACAGCGGATGGTTGCTTGTTAGTCACCCTTCCATCAGTGTCCTTTGGGACCAGTGGACATGGATTATGACTCCTCCATCTGTATGGAGCTCTGCATCCTTTCTCTGATCTGTTTTATTGCCCTGGTCATCAGTAAATTAAAAACCAGAGGCAAATTGATTCTTAACGCTTTTCCAAAAGAAAATGTCTTAAGCAGTTATCCTCACATAGATTTCCATTTGCATAATTTATGGCAAGAGAATCTCCTGTGTGAGCTCTCTGCCCTCCATGAGTGTCCGGTTTGGTGGCTTAGAACTGCATGCTGATGTGAGTAGACAACCTCTAGGCTTCATTGCAGGAAGAGCAAATTGACTCTTCAGTTCTTTATCTGGTATATGTCTGCTGCACACCTCCAGTATGTCATGGACTGAAGATTCTAAGGTGAACAAAGATGATCCCTGCTTTTATAATTGGGGAAACGGATAGCTGAACAGGTGGTCACCAAAAGAGTGTCAGGATGGGGCGAGCACAAGTTTCTATGGGACAATTTTTGATGGGCTTGTAACCTCCTCTGTGATAGTCACTTGACCCTTCTGAGGATCAGAGAAGGTTCTGGAGAAGAAGACAGCTAAGCAGCGATGGAAGGCACATGAAGGTGAGTGAGAATAGGAGAGCAGAAGGCGGGAAGGGAATTCCAGGCAGGAGCCAAATGAATGCGGAGACCAGGAGGCAAGTGAGCAGTTAGATCTCTGGGACTTCACGAGGCCAGCACAGAGGCGCTGCGGAAAGGCCGACCACAGAGCCCCCAGATGCCACCCCTAGAAGTCTGGATTTTGAACTAAAGGTTTTAAGACAATATTGAAAGGCTTAAATAGAAATAAAATGATTGCGTGCACAGAGAATGGACTGGCATGTGGGTGTCTGGGGCTAAGAGGCTGGAAAGCGCAAGCTGAGGATGCAGGGTGGCTGGGGGCCCACAGCTCAGAGTGCCAGCCTGGGTGCCTCCTACGGCTATGTGCTACGTGTCCAAAGTTTGCTGAGAAAGAGGAGATGGGGGGAAAGAATTTGGAATCCATCTGTGCTCTCTGCCTTTAAAGAATTATTAAATCATGTCATCTCCGTTTTTAAAGAATCATACAATGAGAGTGGTGTGGTCTAAATAATGTAATTTGATAGAAGTCATGTTACTTGAGACATTGAAACTGTGCACCGACCCCCGAGTCCCTACGAGATAGATCAAACAAGTGGGGGAAATGAACAGTTGCCAGATGTCACCAATGATTGCCACGATATTCTTTTACGTTTTCTTGTGAAATCTACCTGGAGGATGTGCAAGTAAATATCTTCGTAGGCTAGAGCTAAAACGTTACTCCTCTATCAGTTCTTAGTTTTGAAATCCAGAAGACTGTATCCTGTTCATTTGGGGACAGCCAGGCCCTCAGATGGCCTGCCATCCAGTAAGTGCTCCATCAGTGGTAGACAGCCAAGAAGTAAAAACCCACTGATAACAATTGATTTTCGCAGAAATGCTAAGAAATTTCTTTAACACCAAATAAATATTAATTGGAAGTAAACTAAACTCATATCATATTCCAATTGGATAAATGTAGCTTCAGATGGGTTTAATACAACTTGCAAAAAGGCAGTGGGAATTGTGTGGGTGAAACAGTGAGGAATTTGGTCTTTTGTAATTTTGAGCTATTTCAAATAAGAAGGGCTGAGTCGTTTTAAAAAATGGATGGGAGGCGCTGCAGTTTAATGGCACCCCACAATTTTCTTTTCAGGGCTGAGAGTACAGAAAAAACATTTTCTGATTTTCTGTAACGTTAGCAAAGATGATTCTAGACAAGGGACTCTGGGAGCCTTGGGATGTAAGAATTAGAGCAGCCTTTATAGATGTATACACCTACTCCTCATTTGTGTGACTTAAAACACAAATTATTATATATATATATTAATTTATATAATTATAACTTACAATTGCATAAACCTATTAGTTTTAAGAAAAAATCATATTATATATTTTTGAAGGTAGTATTCCATTTTTTCAGTCATTTTGAGTGATGCCTTTGTGCCAGGGCCTGCTGGCAGGAGTTGAACAGTTCCTGAGTGGGGGCGTCAGGCTGTATATACAAGATAACAGGAGGGCAAACTGGTGCAGAATGCAAAGATGCTTTATTCTGACATGGCTTATATACACATGAATTGCCTACAGATTGGATCCATACGCCCTTTTTAAGGACCTTAATCCAATCACTTAAGTTTTGCCCACAGATTGATCCAATCAGACATTAATCCAATCACTTAAGTCACATAGCCTGGGGGCATCTGGTCCAGCTGGCTGGTCTTGAGATAAACCCTCCCTGCATTCCTGAGATACTTGTTTCTGGAATTTAGAAAACTTTTCAAGGTTTCTTTCAGAGTCAGGCCCGGTTCAGGCCCTAGATGGAGACTAGGCACAAAAACACAATCAGTCCCGTCCTGTACTCTTGCTCCTTCTGTCCCAACCGCTCTCCACACCTTTGTAACATGCAACTTTGATTTCTGCTTTAAACGCACAGCTTGGCATCAAGTGGGGTGCAAATTATATGCCTGTACTCTTACACCAAAGTGTAGTCATGCAATTATATCGCGCCAACCCTTCTTTACTAAATGGGTGCTAATACTTTCTTTGGCTTTCTTTTTTCCACGGAGACTCCTTACTAAATATTGAAAGGGGTCACTCCCCACCAGTGACAGCCTTCCGCCCAGAACACCTGCCTTGGTCTCTTATTCCAGGATGAGTGTGTATTTGCTTTGCTCTAGGAGGATGTAATTTTTAGCGTTAAATTTAAGTTTCATTCATCTAAGGAGCTCTTTTCCATTTTTTTCTGTTGCTCATACTATGCTTTAGTGTGTTTAATGAAAGTTCTATGGAGGGAAAAGGGAGAATCATGGTTAGAAGAGGTCCTGGGATTTGCACTTTCCTGCCTCGGCCTTTCCATGCCCAGTGTGAGGAGGGCATGAGTGGGAAGGGATGGCCCCAAGCTGAGCGCATAGGGGACCTCTGAGTCCAGAATGCTCCGAATCGGTTAGATGAACAAAGATGAAACTATCATCTATGCCCAGTAAACAAGCTTATAAACTAAATAAATTAAGTTCACAAAGACAAATTGATTTAGGGATGGTATGTTTTCATTACAGAAAACTGCAAGAAGCTTCCACAGTGAGGTTTTCTACTGAATGTGAATTTTTATCTCGGCATTTACAGTCCTTGTGTCGGCGCCACAGTGAAGCACACTGGGTCTGCGTGAGAGCAGAATGCTTTGCGTTTGATAGGTTTTTCTAGTTCTAAAAGCCCATTCTTGAGTCACCTCATCCGCATCTTCTGCACCGTGTGTGATATCCCAGCAGAGTAACGGATAATGTTCTGTCTATAGTGCACAGAACCTGCAACTTCTACTCCAAAGCCACTTTCACGAAATTCCATTCTTACAGGGGTGTTTTTTGGTTTACTCAGTGGAGGCACGTGTCTATTGCAAATAACATATATTTGCTCTGGACACCTCCTTGTATTAAAATATTGCTTCACTTTAGTGCAGAGTATTGAGGTATAAACTCCTAAATAATGGACATTTTGTTTCACATTTTAAAATAACCTCCCCTTTATCTGAAAATGTTTTAAGCAAATCTATTATATCCACATATGGCAACTTTGAAATAGGTGCCAATCTTCATAGTAAGTTAATGAATACTTGACTGATATATCATCGTACATTCTGGAGTAATAATTTGATGTTACTTCTCTCTATAATGAAAATTATTCACTCATCAGTTTGTGTCCTGCCCATCAATTTCTTTTGAGGAAACATTATAAACATGCCTTTGATCCAATAGTTTAAAGATGCATAATGCACATGCACAGTGAGTGGAATATTTAGGCATATTATCACCACTTTGATTTAATAAGAGGGGCAGGATCTGATTTTATTCTGTCAAGAACAAAAACAGGTAGAGATGTGCAAAATTAACAGGATTCAGGTAGCCATCTGTTTCACTGAGGAATTTTTAAAAACTCATTTGAGTAGCAGTTTGCATGCAGCTGGTGCTTAGCAGTGCCGACTGGTCGGTTGACTGACTTTGATGAGTTACTGACTTGGTCAGTGAGTCCTTAGATTTTCCTATTAGCTGCCTGGCGGGTCCATCTCTTATAGTTGGGCTTTTCCCCAGGAACTAAAGTTCTTGCTGTTCTCATTTTGTTTTTTGAAATGTTCTGGGGAGGGCTCTAACTCTGGGAAGCAGAGATGATAGACAGTGGCCGGACTTCGTCAAGAAAAGTGGCGGCTGCTCCTGAGAGGGGAAGGACATCAGCGCCGCCACTGAGGGAGGCAGAGCCGGCCATGGCCAGCCATTGGCTTCCGAGAGGCGACCCGCTTCCTCTGCCCCCTGGTGGTTGGGCCGAAGTTATCAGCCCACGGGGAAGTGTGGAGAAACTGGCGTGCCCCTCGCCTCTTCCTCTGTCCCATCTCCCAGCTCCTGGGCCCCTTCGGGCTGTGCGCTCGCCGATCCCCCACCTCCCCGGCCCCTGCCCGCCTCCAGCTTTCTGTTCATCCAGGTGGCTCCGAGGTGGTGTCCCTCTTCTGCACCATTCTCATCTCCATGAACCGTGACCCAAGACCAAAACGTTATTGCAACAGAGACTATAGCTGGCTGTTTAAAGAGTAGCAGTGAACCCGATTCACGCTGATATGTGCAGTAATCTTTAAAAGGGTATTTACATTTCAGAAGTTTTTATACCAAAAATTGAAGCTGTAATGCCAGAACTTCAACTTAGCAAAGACAAGTTTGAGCCAGGAATCCTCCAGGTACTTATTAAGTGTAAGTTTATTCTCATTCTTACTCTATCTAGATCTTTTAAAGAAAAGAAACCGTTTATTGGGATAAAAGCTAACAATTTGCTTATAAACTGGTGTTAGGCTTGGCCAAGCTCTACCTGCATGTGGCAGCCTTATAAATGGCTAAGCTGCTGTGTAGTTCAGAAGAACCTCAGTAACTTAATTTATCACCTTCCTTCCTGATATGAATGAAGCAGGCGGTCAATGTCGTGGGATCTGCACCACAGAGGCAGGAAAGGCAGCTCCTGCCTTCTGCCGGCCACGCGGCCTTGAGCATGTCGGAGAGCTTTTCTCAGATGCAGGCCACAAAACAAGCTCATGTAGCTGATGTGTGTGACACCTGGGTAAGGAAAACTGTAACAGCCCCAAATATGTACATAAATGTAAAGCAATCTGGGTTAGAGTTCCATTGTTACTGTTTTTAACTGGTCAAAATAATTCTAAAGTTAGTATGGAAACTTCCCATCATAAATAAATTAGTCACAGGGATATAAAGTAAAGCAGAGGGAATCTAGACAATATATTGTAATATCTTTGTACGGTGACAGCTGGTAACTCTACCTACCGTGGTGAGCATTCAGTAATGTAGTCATCAAATCACTGTGTCATACACCTGAAGCCAATATAATACTGTGTATCAACTATATACTTCCGAAAAAAGTTAATATGGAAGAAAAAGTGTACAGGTGATATGAAAATTATGAAAGACAGTAAGCAGTGAAGGAGAACTTGCCATACCAGATATTAAATGGCCATATGGCTATTGCCGTCAAGACAATATGAATATTGGCTCAGAATGACCAAACTGGCCAAACAGCACGGAGCATAGACACTGATTCAAGTATTCTTTAAATAAGAACTCAGGGTATAGTGATGCTTACATTTCCATGTAGTGAGGAAGGGAAGCATTACCTTTTTCACAGTGTCAAAGTAATGGAACGTTCACCTGGAAGAAAAAAAAAGATTTGTAATGTACAATAAGTACAAGGAGACTATTAGGTTATATTAAGGTGATTATGAATCTAGGGGGTAGGGTAGGGACATCTGTGAACAAGACAGAAAAATCTGTAAATCAATCAAAAAAATGGGATAGACCTCACTACATAAAATCCTAACATTTCTGAATGGCAAAAGGTACCATTACAAAGTTGAAGGACAAATGATGGACTGGGAAATAATTGTGCATATATGAGAAGATTAATTTTCTATACGTACAGTGACTCCGGCAAATGGACAAAAAACAAGGAATATCACAGGAGAACAGGTATACAAGAGGACTCAGCAATTCTCTGATGAAGGACACAGTAGCCGCTAACACTGGAAAAGATTCGGTGCCTCACTGGTAGTCAGAGATGCATATATTAACCAAACAGGTATTTGTTATGTGTCAGGCAGAAATTTTAAGACACAGATCAAATTGACATTGGCAAAAGTGTGGGGAGAACTGACCCTCCTTAGGCACTGTTGGTGAGTGTATGCATTGTGAAACACTTTTGAAAGTCATCTGGTAATAGCAAATAAGAGAGCGTGCATCTTTAACCTAGAAATACCACTTCTAGGAATCTTACATAAATAAAAGTGCTAGCTTTAAGGAAAAAGCTGAGTAAAACTGTGTATTGTTGCATTTAAAAAATGGACACCCCAAATTCTGGAAATGCCCTGAAAATTCACCAAGAGGACAAGTATTGATAGGTTATTATTTCTTTATACTGTAGAATATTGTACAAATATTTACAGGTCTATACTAACTGACTTAGCAAAATAACCATGACACATTGTGAAGTGAAAAAAGCAAGGGGCTAAATAATGTGCTTTATGATTGAATTTTTATGAAAGGACTAAGTGTGTGCTAAATATGAGACATATAATATGTGGTGTGTGAGTGTGTCAGTGTGAGGGGCATAGAAAGACACAGGGAAGGGCACATTCCAAAAGCTAGAAGCAGAGTAGGGCTGGGCTGGGAAGGAGACCATTAATTTTCGATATCTGCATGTTGCTTGGATTATGGCACAAAGCCTCTGTTACTCTTTGGGGTTGAATGATGTTCCCCACCCAAATGTGTTTGTTGAAGTCCGAACCCCCAGAATGTGACCTTATTTGGAAATAGCTGCAGATATAATTAGCTAAGCTAAACTGAGATTATGGTGTCCTTATGATGGTGTCCTTTGAAAAGGGGAAATTTAAGATCCAGAGACAGACACATGTAGAGGAAGGCCAGGTGAAGACACAGGGAAAAGACAGCCTGGACCCGGAGAAGCTTGGTCCCGCGCCGCCCCTCAGGGCCTCCAGGAGAGCCAGCGGCGCTGTCCGCCTGACCTCTGACCTTTAGCCTCCACAGCTGTGGGGCACACACACTTCTTAAGTTAACAAATGTTAAGTCACCTGACTTGTGGTTTGCAAACAAATACAGTTACTACTGAAATGAAAAGCTTAGAAGGTATTTTTGAAAAAGGTGCAGAATGAAAAGAACCATATTTTGTGCTTATTCACTCGAGAAACATTTATTACTTATAGTGTGGTAGGTATTCTATTTTAATTATTTTATTTAATCTCCCAGAAATGCTGGAGGATAAGAATTCATGTCCACTTTACAGAACTTTTCCGGTGTCCCACGGTGAAGAAACTGTGGGGTCAGAGTCTGGTGGATCTCAGTACCTGTCTGCCGTGTTTCTGAGCTGGGTCCCACTGCTGGCTGCTGGGTTCCCGCAGTGTCCGTTTTGAATCTTCAGTAAGCATCCAGGAAGACGTCAGCTCCCTCGTCCCATGTTTACAATGTCAAGGTGAGGCACAGAATAAAAATGCCCGAATGGTGTCTCCCAGGACATATGACAGCACAGCGGGGCCACGTCAGGGAGCCTCCTTGTGTCGCGCTGTGTTGGAGGGAAGGAGTGATGAGCAGTGATAGCCTTTCCTTGGTTATTCTCAACATTTCATGTTCATCTTTATCCTGACAGTTTTCTAAGCTAGAGAGTTAAAAAATAGGAAGTTGGAAAAAAGGAATATTTCAGAAGTCATATGACTTAATCCTAGAGAGGTGGTGTGGCTTAATGATATATTTCAGGGTTTTATCAAGGAGAAGTCAAATAGAAAATACCCACGACCTTATGACACAGAAGCGACACTTCCCACATCTCTTAGCGAAGGGTGGGAGGTTTCTCTGTTGCTCTAACTCTTGAAACGGGCATGTGGATTACTTTGTCCATTAATTGGAGTGATAACTGTGCAGGTTGGTACTTACTATTTTATGCTATCATGTATGGATAAACTTTATCCATCCTCAGCATTGGCTTTTGGTCATTTTCTGTCGCACTCAACACTGCACCCTCCTCTTTGAACCACTAACACATTTTCACATACAGAAAACATAATGCATTCTTAACATTCTCTCATACGGTTTATGCATCAGAGTCTCTCACTAAACTGTAAATTCATTAGGGTTTGAGACCACTCAGTCTCTATGCTCATTCGCATCTCAAAACCTGGGCTGTACCAAGGGACCAAGAGGCACTGGGCGGGTCAGGAGGACAGCAGAAAGCACCGTCGCTCCCTGGACCTGAGACACCCCGTCGTCCACCCTGCCCATGCGGACTACACCTCCAGCTGGCGGGGTTGGCCAGCCATTCCCGCTTCCAGATGCGTCTTGCTCCCATCCCTCCTCTCTCCCAGCAAAACGCTGTTACTAGTTGGCCCAGTGCCGTGACAGCGTGCAATAGCTAACACTCGCACAGCCTTCTGTGTTCCAAGTGCTGTATGCATACTAATTAATTGAATCCTTACAACAAATTTCCCAGACAGGTACTATTATTAGCTCCATTTAACAGAGGATAAAACTAAGGTGCAAACAGATTAATCTCCCCAAGGTCACCCAGCTCACCCACGGTACAGCCACAGTTCAGCCCAGGCGGTCTGGCTCCAGAGTGTGTTGTAAACCACTGCGTCTTCATGGGAATCACACCTCTGATTGATTGGGTGGTAGATAAAGGGAATTAATACAGCATCATGCATGTATGTTCATGTATCATTTATCTAACTGTTTAAAATTAGAACGTATACATGCCTCATTCAGTCATCAAACCTTAGCAGAGAGCCAAGCCTTTTCCTTTGAGTCTGTTCACTGACACTTCCTATGGCTCATTACCTCTGTCCTTTTTGCATTCTGCAATTTTTAGTTTTGACCTCATTGAAGAGGAAGGGAACTTAAGTGCACTGGCAAAGGAATCCAAGTGCAAAATCTTTCCAGTGTATTTATGATTTTCTCCCAGTTACTTGGAGGTGTTTTACTTAATGTGACACATTTTCCATTTTTTTATAGTGATTAATTTACGGAGCCTTTAGAAAGCATTTGTTTTTACAGAGCAATGTTCCCTTCCTTTTTATATTCTCATAGAATTGGTTTACATAATATTTAATTCAGATGAGTAATAACAATAATATGTGCAACTGGCATAAACACGGAGGGTCAACGCCTCTGGCTTTTGATAAGCACAAAAGCCATCAGTGAGGGGGAGTCGGGGGCACTCGCGGGCACTCAAGGGGGTTCACCCACAGCCCACAGCCTGGTTATTAGGTGGCAGGTGCTGGGTGATCTGGTGGCAAGTGGAGCCGATTAAGCACGTGCTGATGTATCTTGTGTCCTCTGAGGCCTCACTCACCTGTCCCCCCCACTGCACGCCTTCTCTGGCTGTGTCCCCACCTGACACATATATGAATATATTATTAATTAAATTAAGACATATATTAATGCTTCTTTTGTGACTCTACAGTATGCTGTTTATGTTTCTATTATATACTTACAATTTTTAAATGTAGCCTTTAAACAACTTTTTATTGTGATAAAATACACATAGCATAAATCTACCATTTTAACCATTTTTAAGTGTACACTTCTGTGGCATGGAGTGCATTCATAGTGTGCAACCATCCCAGCATCCATCTCCAAAGGTATTTTCAGCTTGCAAAACTGAAGCCTTTGTTTTCCCTTCCCCTCAGCCTTTGGCAACCACCATTCTTACTGCTGTTTCTGTGATTTTAACTATTCTTGGGACCTCATATAAGTGGAATCATACAGTATTAGCTTTTTTGTGTCTGGCCTGTTTCACTTAGCGTAATATATTCAAGGTTCATCCATGTCGTAGCGTGTGTCAAATTTTTCCCTTTTTGGATACTGGATACTGCATAATATTCCACCGTATATATACCACCTTTGTTGCTTATTTGTTCATCTGTCCAAGTTCATTTTGGGTCGCTCCATGCTTAGCTATTGTAAATAATGCTGCTATGAACATGGATTTAAACTGTCTCTTCAAAAGCCTGTTCACAATTCTTTTGTGCATGAAATATAGTGGGGCTTTTTTTAAAAGTAGCTCTTCCCCACTGGAATGTGAACTAAGTTGTACATCCTTAGTGGATAGTACGTTTAATTAAATAAAGGCTTATCAAATAATACATATTCCACAGACAACTGGAGGTTTTTATCCAAGAACGACCAGGAGCTAGGACGACTGATTATGCAATTTATGCCCCGAGAACTACGCAAATGTGAAGTAAAGTTGCTTTGCAAACTTTACATAATTCTTGTCCTAAAATAATGTGATTCTGCCACTAAGATTTCCTTTTCCCCTTTCTTCCTTTTCCCATAGGTAACTGCATATATAATTGTACAACATGCTTTCTCCCTTACTTCATTTTTCTAACTGTAGATTCCTATTTTTAAATTCCAGGGGACAGAATTCTCCTAGGAAACCCCAAATCACTATTAATTTGTGAAGTCTATTTATAAAGAAGTCTAAGTTTTTAGAATAAAACATGAAACCTCTTATTTTGACTTACGTTTGGTGCAGACATTTCAGATAGCCACTAAATGTTCACGTCAGCTGGTCATTACTGCCACTGAAAGATTTGATCTCCAACAGCTTAAAAGGTTGTATGGGACTTCTGTAGGAACAGCATACATTTTAAAGCTAAAAAAGAAGTGAAAAAAGAAATGCTTTGAAGTCATTGGCAAAGGCATGCCCCAAACAATTTAGGAAATCAACAGAGAAAAGGAACCAGCCTTGGATGAGGCCCGTCACAATCAGCGACTGTCTCAGCCAAACTGCTGACCTCGTGAAGTCTGTGTTATTAGTGGAGTGTTATTAATAACCCCTTTAGTGGGATATGTCCTACATTTTTTACCTTCACTGCTGTTATAAGGAACTTATATATTTTTGGCTTCAGTCATGATATAATAACTATTTTTTTAAATGTCCTCCTTTATGTACTTTTTTGACTAGCATACTATGCACGTGATGGTTTGAGAGAAAGTGGCCGAGGGACTGGAGCAAAGCTCAGGAAGGCAGTGGGCTCACATGGACGAGGGCTCTTCACCAGGAGGGCCACTGGATGGTCGCTGTCCCGCTGACTGGTTTCCATTCTAGTCTCACTGGGTGAGGAAATAGCCTCACCTTCATATTACTTAGTAAATGAGATCATGTCTGTGCACTCGGGAGAAGACGGGTCTGATTTCGGTATGTCTTTAGGGTCTCATTCATTGAGACAAGCTGAGGCGAAACACAGTGGGTGAGGAAGCCCTTCAGAGGCCACTTCAAGCTCTCACCGCAGAGAACTGAAGAGGACTGTGTGCAGCCCTCCTACTCCCCCCACTCCCAAACTAAACTCCCATCAGAAGATTCCCTTAGTGTTCATGGTAAGCATACAAATCTGGAAAACAGTAGTATTTTGTGCTGTCAGAACCACCCAGGGGCAACAGTGAATCCATGACTTTCCCACATTCCTTGTGTTCCCTTCTTCCCAGCTGACGCCCCCATTCCTGCCGTGAACATGCCCCACTGCCCAGCATGGCCTAGACAGGAAAGAGGACAGACTCGCTACAGAGCTTACATTCCAGCTGGGGGCGGAGAGAGTGGAAACTCAGTACATGACACACATCAGGTAGGAAAAAGCACTCTGAAGAAAACTGGGTCTGGAAGAGGGACTAGAGAATCGCCAGGGCACATGCGTGTCCATGTGGGCATGTATGTGTGCATGCATGCATATATGTGCATGTGTGTGGGTGTGTGGTGGGAATATCTAAAGTGACATCTGAACCAAAGCCTCAATGAATTAAAGGACTGAGCTCTGTGGTACCATCCTGAGACGTGGGAAGAGGGTGGCCTCCCTGGCTCTGCTCATCAGAGGGACCCACAGATCCCAAACACACAAAATAACTGTATTAAAGAACACATGCATGCTTCTGTTCAGGGTCGGGACTCAGGACTGGCACAGCACTGGTGACCCTGGACATCTCTTACCATGAATAGAACTCTTGATAAAACGCTCCAGTGCTGTGACCAGAAAACTGAAGGCCACAGTGTCCTAATGCCATCAGGGGGCAGGAGTTGTTCATAGTGCGGTGCAGAGGATGGGGTAATGGAGGCGCGAAGATCAACAAAATACTGAATTGACAAACTCTTCCTCTCAGAGAAGGACAGAATCTTCCATAATGAAAAGTTACTTCCTTTTCATGCTAAGAGTCCACTTACTTCCTTCTCCTCACGTTTGATTTGCGGTCTGGAGATATCTATGAACTCAATTTTTTACATTGATGATTAGGTGGACACGGAACTCTACAACAGTGGATCATTTTATGTGTAGAAAACTATTTAGTACAATTTAAGTGCATTTTCCAAAAAGAGATAAAATTTTATCTTTATTAAATAATGTTATTAAAAATTTGATGGTTATTAGTTTATATTTTGCCTTTTTTATGAATTCTGAAATTTTTACAGTAGCTTCTTTGAAGCTTGAAAAGTAATTTTCATTTTTTTACATTTAACTTTTTCATTAAAATATGTTCAAATTTTTTGCATTTTGAATACAATCACATTTTATTTTTAATCCTGTAGATAGGGATGAGGAGATGGAGTCCTTCAATACTTAAAAATTGGGAAGAGGAGGAAGGGTCTCAGGTTACATGGAACCTTCTGCTGGAAGCCCCCTCTTGACCCTTCAAGCTAAGTTTTGCTCCTACTAGTTGATCCCAAAGTACCTTGTATTATTTACATGTATCAATAACTTTTATGACACTGTATTGCAATCTCTTGTTTCTCATTCCCCTCAAACTGTGAGCTTCTGCAAGCTTGTCTCTCACAAGGAGAGACGCTTTGTCTTGTATATCATTGTATCCTTAGCAAAATTGTATGTATATGGCACCTTTAAATAGTTTAAAATAATTAATTATTTCTTGACTAGGTGAATTGTTTAGCATTTGTAAGAAAACTTGGGTGTATTTGTTGTTTTGAGATTTGGAATTTGTGAGAAAATTTTGAGGTATTTAGTAATTTTTATAATTAAATACATCAAAAATTGTTCCTTTAAAAAAAAACCCTGAGGCTATTTTCTAATAATGTATCAGTAACTTTCCCAATTAAAACATCTCCTCTCTATCTTTAGATAAATAAAAAATAAATAAATATATATCTATACATGCACAAAATTTATCTTCTCAGGTATCCATGTTCATGGATAGGAAGACTCAATGTTATCAAAATGCCAGTTCTTCCCAACTTGATCTAGAGATTCAGTGTGATCCTTCACAAAAATTAACTCATAGAACTAAATGCAAAGTGCAAAACTATAGAACTCCTAGAAGGTAACACAGAAGAAAGTCTAGGTAGCCTTGGGCAAGGCTATGGCTTCTTAGATACAACACCAAATGCACAGTCCATGAAGGAAATAAATGATAAGCTGCATTTTATTAAAATTAAAAATTTCTGCTTTGTAAAAGACAGTCAAGAGAATGAGAAGTTAAGGCACAGAATGGGTGAAAACGTTTATAAAAGACATATCAGATAAAGGATTACAATCCAAAATATGCAAAGAACTCTTAAAACTTAACAGTAAGAAAAGAAACAACCCAATTTAAAAATTAGCAGAATATCTGGACAGCTCACCAAAGAAGATACAAAGGGGGCAATGAAGCATATGAAAAGACAGTCAACATCATAATGTCACTAGAGAAATGCAAATTAAAGTAACAATGAAGTACCATTACACAACTATTAGAATACTGATTTTCCAGAATATCAATGACACTAAATGCTGGGGAGGATGTGGAGCAACAGGAATGCTCATTCACTGCTGGTGGGAATGCAGCATAATAGAGCCAAAATAGGTGGAACACAGAGGATTTTAAGGGTAGTGAAACTAGTGGATATATGTCATTATACACTTGTTAAAAGCCACAGAATGTATACCACCAAGATGACCCTAACATAAACTATCGACTTTGAGTGATAATGACGTGTCAATATAGGTTCGTGGGTTGTAACGAGTGTACAATGAGCCTTCTGTAAATGATGTTTGAATGCACAGTAATGACTCCAGTGACAGAAATCCTAGGTACTCTGGGCAGGCTGGTGGAAGTGATGTGTTTGCATAGATCAGAACTCTGATGTTCCTGCACTGCAGTCAGCAGGCTCCTAGTGTCCCTTCTTCACGGCTAACCCCGTGGCCAGATGAGTGCTTCTGGCTTTTCCTTTATTAAAAAATTAATTAGTTTCCATTTTTAAATTTGTATTTCCTTGAAAAATAGCAAGAAATTAACATAAAATGGCTATGTCATTCTTTCCATCCCTATTAGTCAGAGAGAACAAAGAGAAATGATGGCATACACAACATATAAAGAGCTCATACCACTTAACAGCAAAAAACAAATAACCCAATTAAAAAAATGGGAAAGAACCTGAACAGACATTTCTCCAAAGAAGATATACAAAAGGCCAACAGGTATGTGAAGAGATACTCATTAGGGAAATGCAAATTCAAATCACAGTGAGATGTCACCTCGTGCCTGTTTTAATGGCCATCATCAAAAAGTTGAGAGATAACAAATGCTGGGGTTGATGTGGAGAAAAGGGAACCTTGTGTACTGTTGATGGGATTGTAAGTTGGTGCAGCCACTCTGGAAAACGGTATGGAGGTTCCTCAAAAAGTTAAAAAAAACTACCATATGATCCAGCAATTCTACTTCTGGGAATATATGCAAAGGTAATGAAAACACTAACAAAAAGATACCTGCATCCCCATGTTCATAGCAGCATCATTTACAATAGCCAAGACATAGGAACAATCTAAGTAGTTTTGACAGGTGAATGGATAAAGAAGTTATGGTATATGTATATAATGAAATATTATTCAGCCATAAAAAATGAGGGGGGATCCTACCATTTGCAACAACATGGAAGGAACTTGAGGCATTATGCTAAGTGAAATAAGTCCGAGAGAAAGGCAAATACTGTATGATTTCACTTATATGTGGAACCTAAAAAACAAACTAAAAAAAATCAAAGATCAGACTGTGGTTACCACAGGTTGGGGTGGAAGAAGGCAGAATTGGAGGAAGATGGTCAAAAAGTTGTAAGAGAAATATGTCCCAGGGCTGTAATGTACATCGCTGTGACTACAGCTTGCACTGCTGTGTGAATATAGGAAAGTTGTCAAGAAAGTAAATCCTAAGAGTTCTCATCACAAAGAAAAAGACTGCTTTCTCTTTTTATTTTATATGTATGAGGTGATGGGTGCTGACTAAAAATATAGTGGTAACCATTTCACAGTATGTGTAAGTCAAACTGTTGTGCTATACACCTTGAACTTATACAGTGATGTATGCCAACTGTTTCTCAATAAAACTGGAAAATAAACTTAAAAGAAAAGAGACAGAGAAATGGCAGCAGTTAAACATGGACTTAAGGAGTCCACAAGTATTTTTTGGCTTGTAAATGGACTTGTTCTAGGAACTTACACATGGAAAGTAGTTTACTGAAACCTGTGAGGTTTTTCGTTTGTTTGACCTGGTCTAATTTGACAAATACTAAAGTGGTATTCACATAGCTTCTGAAAATTAGTGGCTGGGCAGACTCCTAGAAATTAAATCAGTAGTGCAAAGTGAAATGGAGAGCTAGCCATTAACAACCTGCTGAAAGTTAGTGATAGTATATGTTAGCTAACTAATTTGACAATACATCGCCTGAATTTCCTAAATAAATGCACTTTTCCACTCTTGTGATAATCAAGTCATGGAAAGCAGAAATAGAGACATGGTTCTTGTCTTCAAATAATTTATAACCTACTTGAGTCAATTCCAAAGAAGTTTTAACTTGGCAGAAAATAAAAATGAGGAAGATAAACAAGCACACAAACATGTATACTGGCTCACGCCCTCAGACCATCCTATCCCTGCTCTTGGAAATGATGCTCTCAAGGCTAACTTACAAACAAAACCATGAAGCGCAGGGCTCATGAGCTCCAAGCCTGCTGGAGCTGATGTGGTGGCTTATGCTGCATCATCTCAAGATCATAGTAATAACAGACTAGCTGACTGTGACGGACTAACAACCACATGGGTTTGGGGGTCTGGGGAAGAGCCCTGTATTTATCCCGGAGGTTCTGCTTCATGACCTCATACTCGGTGTGGCTATTCTTTACTCATTTCAAAGCAAGGAACATCTGTGTTATCCTAAAAAACCAGACCACTAGAGGAGAAAAATATTTCTGCTTCACTTAGAGAAAATGTGCATTTAAGCATATGAACTACACAATCATCATGAGAAGTACACTGCATTCCTGTCACATGAGAATGAGCTACTGAGAGAACCCTGATTACTTCTATGAGCAAGTGACTTTCAATATCTAAACATAATTCTAGGAGGCACCACAGCTGCCTAACTTTGCATTCTAATTTATTATTTGCTGTTGGAACGCAAATTCATCTGTTGATGCCTAAAGATGTGCCACAGGATTATTTCATACCCGGCAGATTCTCGAAGACCTGCAATGATGACATTGATAGAGTGCCACGACTCTCTGATAACCTTTGTATATTATTTAAGTGTAACAAATACTTCATTCATCGCCTGCCCTAAACTTTGCATTTGGTGACATTCTTGCTGCTGTGTTAATATCAGGTCTATTAAGCTGGACCTCATGGTCCATTACCCTTTCTTTAGATTTGACCCCATGAAGTTTAGGGGTCTTGAGCACAGTGTGAAAAAGCAAAGGGTTTCACTCTCACCCAAGGAGCTCATTAGGACTTTATAGTAACACAATAAATACTCACACAGTGCTAACATTCGCACCGGGGGACACTCACCAGACACACAGCCTGGTGTCAGGAGGTGTCCATTGTCCCCTTTGTCCAGGCCTGCACACTGATGGGGGGCTGCTCACTGAAGAGAATACTCATTTGTAATCTGGCATCTTTTTCTTTGTCAGAGAGATTCGCTTACTGTTATCCTATCTCTGGGGGACGTTTTCTACCTTTCTGTGTCTTGGTGCATTTCTTAATGCTTCCACTTAAAATCTGGACTGCACAATTTAAACCCACGCCCACAATTCATGAAAGAATTCCCATGGGGAGCGCTGACAGCAAAATCTGGACTGGAGGCCTCTGCACTGTAGATTCATCGATCCCATTTGCCTCATTAAATACAGTTTGGGATTGCAGGTAAATATTTCTAGATTGCTTTAGGGGAGAGAGCTACTTCAGCTTTAGTTTTAAAGTCTAATGTGCAGTAATTCACTGATATACTTCCTAATATTTTTAAATTTTATAGTAAAGAGTTACGTCATTGCATAGACCAACATTTGAGTCTATCATATTATTATACCCAACCACTGCCATAAGGTTTCCTCTAAAATCCATTTCGTCTGAAGCCTCATGAGACACTTTTGTCTAGGGGCTGGTAGGTGGCATGAAATGGGATTTCTGTCCAGAAGTAGAAGCAGCTGATTACTGTGAGGTCCCTTTTTCCAGGGATGGTGTTTATGACATAACGGTTGGAGAGTCCAACTCTACTATTCAAATTAATCACATTTTCTTGGGCAGAATGCCTCTGGCACCCCCCACAAAGACTTTTTTCCTTTCTATACCCTGCAAATTACTTAATGAAAACACTGGATTATACAAAACAAAAGGGTTTTTCTGCTCATGTCAATCAAGCATTGATGGTTTTGTTTTTATTCCTGAAACAAGAAAATGAAGGGACAGTTTTGTTTTACAAAGTCCGGATGAATCACCTCACTGCATAGCTTTCCAAGAAAACTTCACTGGAGGCTTGGGAAAAATATTTGTGACTCAACAACTTGCAATTCAAGACCATGTGATAAGGCGCAGCTACCAGCCAAACGAATCATCTTTGCCAACCAGCTACTTTTTAAAGGGAAAAGTGACTTAGAACGTGGGCTGTGCTCTGCCTTGGCACATCCTGAGGACATTCCCTGGTCTTTCAACTTGAAAAGCTGTTTCTGACTATGTGTTAGGGACTCTGTTGTTCACGCTGTAGACTCAGAAAGAGATACAACCAGTCTAGGGGCCAACAGCTAATGGAACAGACTCAACTAACAATTATACAAAACAGCAACATGAGCTATTACTGGAAGCCGGCTGGAGAATGGGAGAGTGGGGGGGGGGGCGGAGGAAGGAGGGGAGAATGAACTCTGTAGGGGGAGACTCTCTCTAGGCAGTTAGTGGGGAAAAGTCCTCCTAGTATGGCACAGCACGAAGGACCCAGGGGTAGGAAGGCCCGTAGTGTATTTAGCAGCACTTGGCTGCCTACCTGAGACAGAAAGCTGGGAGCTGGCAATGTGATGAGAAATGTGCCTGGAAAAGGAATTTGGTGCCAGAGTGGGCCGGGCTCGTGGTACTATGCTTAGAAGGAATCTGATTTTCCTCCTGGTGACATTAAAGGGTCTTAAGGATCCATTGAAGCAAATGAAAGAACCCACTAATATGGCCAGATGAACACTTTAAGAAGATCATTGACGGCGAGGTAGGGGGTAATTTGGAGAGGGAGTAATTCATTCATGGAGAATTATAGAGGCAACTGCAGGAGTCCATGTAGGAGATCTGTGAGGGCCTAAACTAGGGAAATGGATAAGGAAAAATATATTCAAGATACATTTGTGAAGTAGAATTAATATAACTCAATGATCCAGTTGAAATGTAGGAGATAAGAGATAAGCCTGAACTCTCTAGGCTGGGTCACTAAACATAGCAATGCCTGAGGGCAGGTTTTATGGAGCATATAGTAGTAGGCTGGATTTTGGACAGGTTGAGTGGAGAAGAACATTAGGTTATTGGAAACATGAATCTAGAACTCAGGAAAGATGTCAGGAAGAGTGTGGACACCATCCTCAGGACGTGAAAGTGGAAGCCGTAGTAGAGGAGGTCGTTCCGAGACAGAGGAGCTGGGGAAGCAGGTTTTTCTGCTGCGTGTCTCCTCCAAATGACGGAGCGCTTTCCGAGAGGTGACAGAGAGGGAATTCAAGGCCACCTTCAGGCCCAGCGGGGATGTGTGCAGGAACCATGACTAGCATCTACCATCGGCTCTAGAGACGTGACGCATCCGTGCCGGCTGGTAGCTCCTCCCAGGAATTGAAGCAAGAGACTCAGGAACAAGCCTCTGGAGAACACCAGTCCTGAAGGGATGCTGGGAAACTTGTGTTGGCCAAATGAGAAAGAAGAGCAGTTGGAGGAGGAAAGAGTCAGTGTACAGTCCTGCAGTACTTAGTTCAGTACCCTAGACAGCATAGTCAATACCTATTTGCTGAAGGAATGGACGATTAGTCAAGTCAGGGGTTCAAACAACACTGCAGTTGGAGCAATATAAAACGTCACCAGTACAGTTCATTAAAAAATAACACCACCACCCCCAGGTGCTTTAAATAAATTAATGCTTTGGTTATTTTATTCATACGAGCATGCTATTTTACCACTGTTCAAATAAATATGGAAATCATTCTACTGTATGATCATCTAGGATAATACTACAGAAAAAGACTATAAAAATAGCAGCAGGATAAAAGTTCATACGATTTGATGTAGGAAACTAAGTTGAAACATTAAGTGTAAGGAAAAATGGTTAGAGGAATAAAATGGGAATGAAAGCAGCTTTTCTTTCAGAGGTAACCAGAAAAAAAAAAATGAGCTAAATTCTCCCTATGACACCCAGGAAGAGAAATTGTCTTAAGAATAAAAAGAGAGAAGATGCTCCATCGACTCAGATTATGCAGAGAATCAATCAAATACTTCTAGCTTGCTGTGGGCAGGTAAACACCACTCCTTGCTGTTCAGGTATTTTGTATTGGAAGAGGTTTCCTTGCCCCTAAAATTGGAGTCTAAAAATAAGTAACTCTTCATCCTTACAATACTTTCTGAGTGTCAAACCTGTGAGTGACCCTGGTCGATCTGTTGCGGGTATGTGGCAGGGCAAACAAACAGATGGGGAAACAGTGGGGTTGTGGCATGTCTGCTGGGTGGTGAGAGGGCGTGGGAAACAGGTGCCCGCCCTAAAACACGGATAGCTAGAACATGCAGGAATTTCAATAAAAATTGCAAGATGAAGTCCAAAGAAGGATGCAATCACATCCTCCTTTGGAAGGAAGGAAGGAAGTTTGGCAAAGGTTCTTTGTAGGATTTGCATTGAGCCTTAAAGAAAAATCACATCCACTTTTAGTCAATGAGCAACAGGGGGTGAGGCAAGGTGGGTATTGAGCAAGAGTAGAGGGGGAGAAGTCCTCCGAGGTCTGGAGGAGGGAGGAAGCTGCGGCACATGGCAGGCACTGGGAGATGGGGCATCTCTGACCCGGCTCTCCGCCAGCCCAGCTCAGTGAGCCTCCCCTGCCGCACTGCCCTGGCCCTGGCCCGGGGCCTTGCTGCAGGTCCTGCGCACAGAGAGCGCTGTGGGCAGGCGCCGCTCCTCTCTCTCCTGCTTCCTGATGCTCTGGGTGGTGCCAGCACAAGGCTTTTGTGAGCCAGCTTCCCCAGTTGTTGAAAGGAAGAATTTACTGATATGAGTCTGAAAACCTCAGAGGACCTAACTCAGTAAAAATGGGAAGGCAGGATTTAGTTTTCTTCCATGTGCTGTGAGGACGTGCTGGGAGACTGACCCAGTATTTCTCAACTCTTGTAGCTTTAAGGGTTGGGAAATATGACTTATCTTTGGATAAGAGTCTCATTTTTTTCTCCCGGGAAGCACAGGTTTTTGGTAGGCTTTGTAATCATGCAGCTGCGATGTGCCCTGCTTACTGTCCTAGGGGCCGCCCTGAATTGGCCATCTAGACTCAGAGGTTCCCAGCTGAGCGGCAGAATGCCAGACTTTCGACCTCCATGTTGCAGAATTCGGTAGAAGCTTCTTGATGTTGAGATCTGTATTTTATGCTGCTTTATATCTGTCACATTTTATTTTATTTTGCTTAATACATTATTCTGTGTTGATTGACGATTGCCTGGCTCACTACCTTATTCAGAGTTATTTAAACATATTACGTTGAGACAGAGGAGACTCAGAGAAAGATTCTCATTGTCCCTTGGGCTTTTAATGGTTTAAAAAGAACTTATTTTTAAAAAACATAAAAGTAATTATATGCTTCACAAAGCCAAAAGGCAGACCCAGGAGATGACTGGGTAGACAAAATGTGGTGTATACATACAACGGAGTATTATTTAGCCACAAGAGGGAATACATTCCCATTCGGGGATGAACCTTAAAGGTATCAAGGGAAGAAGCCAGACACAAAAGACCACATTTATATGAAATGTTCCAAATAGGCAAATCTGGAGACAGAAAGAAGATGAATGGTTGCCAAACAGTGGGGAGGGTGAAGAATGAGGAACAAAATGCTTAAAATGCACATTTTCCCCTGGCAGGTGATAAGGAACTCTTGGAACTGATAGTAGAGATGGTTGCCCAACACTGCGAATGAACTTAATACCTGTGAACTGTAGACATTAAAATGGTTAAAATGGTAAATGTTATATGTATTTCACTACAATAAAAGTAAATTTTAAAAATTTATTCATGCTCTAGTAGAAAATCTATCCTCTACTAAAACTCCTTGAGAGTTAGAGTTGCCAGATAAAATAGTATATCGATACTGAAAAATTATCCACTGCTCATCTGATCTCCAAACTTCACGAAGTGGCCATATCTCTGTTCATTAAATCTGGCAACCCTACTGAGAGGGGAAAACCTGTTTTGGCCCAAGCTTTATCTTAACCACTTAGGGTAGTGTCTGGAACACGGGGGACAGGGCCTCTGTAAACACGGCACGTGACTATAAGTCTGAGAAGACATACAAAAATAACGAACCTATGGGAAGAAACTAAAATCATTCATGGAGTCACCAACCAAGAAGAGCTACCCGATGTTTTTGGCTGTGTCTACACAGGGCCTTCTCTATGTATTTATCTCCTTGCTTGTCATTACTGTGGGCCAATTGCAGACCTTACAGTTTTCATTGATGGGTTTAACATAAGCATCCATCATACTACCAAGCCCTCCTAATAAACATAAATTTTATAAGCTGAACAATGATCTGTTGTGGACATACATAATTTACTCATCTATTTCATATTATTTTAAATTTTTTCAATGCTTTATATAATGTGTGAGTAAACATGCTGGTCTCTAAATCTTTGTTTTTGACTTCCCTAAGAGAAACTAGCAGGAGAGTTACTACATCAGAGGAATTATACGTCTTACGGCTTTTGGTGTGTACTGAAGCGCTGACTCCCCAGGGTCAGGTTAGCGCACCTGCGTGTGTTGGATTCAAGAGCTCACGTCTGCTCTGGCAAGCACCTTTCCAACAGCTTACAACCTGCTGCTCTGACAGAGGAAAGATACATCTTGTTGTTTTGATTTATGACTTCAAAAAAAATAAAAATTGGACCTTTTGCCACATATTTGCCGACATTCATCCCTTTTCCTGGGGCTGAGTTAGTCAGCGGACGTCCTCACAGTTCTCATCAGTCTGCACGGACTCATTAGAGATCAGAGACAGGGATCTTTTCCTGCTGTTCTTTTGATAAATATTCTTCTCAGTTGTCAAGTCCTGGTCATGCCTTTTGTGAGAAGGGCTTTATTAGAGGATGAGATGGTTGGTCATTCCTCTAGCTGATGATTTCCTTCGGTCTGAAAGCCTGACAGGGTCAGTATCACCTCGGGGCTCGGTGTCAGGAGGTGGCCGCGGGGATGAACGCGGAGACAAAGCGAGAGCATCAGGTCCCTGGCGAGCATCACGGCTCCCGGGGCCACCTTCGCGCCCTGTCAGCTGTAGCCGGGGCCCTGCCCCCCACGGAGTGCAGCAGCCCTGCTGCCAAAGCCCAGCCAGGCCAGCATGTCTTTTTCCAATTTTTCTTTTTTCCAGAAAATTCCCTTTGCAGGTTTGATGCACTCTCACATGCATTCAGTGGCTTTGGCTCTACAAATTTATATTATTGTTAAAATCCCAGAAAGATCAAGAGGTCAATATTTAGTAAAAAAAAATGCTCTTTCCAAGAACGAAAGAAGTGTCTTACAGACCTCAACCAGACCAGAAGGTCTCTAAGCTAAGGGTGCTCCCAGTCATCTCAGCGGGAAGCCACGACAGATGGCTTACCTCTAGACCATCTCTGGATCTCTTACCAAATGGTGTAAGTACAAAAGAAATCCAAGGAACACCCCCAAAATTCCTGAGAAAATTATTTCAACAGATACTCCCTATGTGGCCTGAAAGAGACAGAGAACATTAAATGAAAGGAGACTGTCAGACCATCAAAATTCTCCCGCAAGAAGCTGACCACAGGCCAGTGCACAAGATGGCCACGAGGACATGGGCAGAAAACATTGGAATGTCTACTCACATTTATGGTGGATCGCATTGTAAAGTTTTTATTATTTATTCACTTTATAGGGTTTATTTTTGGTAAACAAACTGGAGGAATGTATTAACTTTACTTTATAAGGGTGCAGAAAAATGCCTTGGAAATAACTGTAAGCGATGAGTAGAAAATCTGATCACTGAGTCAAAGGGGGACCAGAGTAAAAATGAGAGAAGCCCAAGTCATTCATTAGTCCTCCAATGAGAACTGAATGGTGTCCAAAAGTCATCTTTTGCAAGACTGTTTTTCACTTTTTTGAGAGTATCTGAATGAAGCCTGATCGCACTGAGGACACTTATTCAGACAGGGTTCCCAACTCTGCCAGTGGGAGGCCATCAGTAATTTTAGAGCAAAAAACCTTTATAAACCCAAACGGGATGATGTTAAGTCAATTCAACCAAGTCTTATTTCTGAGATGTCCTGCTTAGCAGCTGAGGAAGACGAGCGGACAGCGGGCGTCTGCGGGCCGGAGCTTTGCGGAATGCCTTGGCACACTCCGTTTCGTGCATCGGGTTCTTTAGCACACTGTCCTGTCGTTCTGAACCCGCTTTATCGCAAGTCTGACGTCAGCAGAGAACCAGACACCGACATGTCTGCCATGTCCTCTTCCACGTTAGTCGTGGTCAGGAGAAACTAGGGAGACGGTAGCCGGGGCTGCCCGCGGTCTGTCACCCCTCACCGCCCTCCCATCCCACTGGGGCTGGGCCCCTGGCAGCCACTCTGCGTAACAGGACCCTGACCTGCAGGAAAAGCTTTTATGTTCTTTGCGGTAGCGACCACAGCATGGCGGGAAAATCTCCTGACGGGTCCGAGGGAAAACTGCCGGGTCAAGAGCGAAAGGAGTGAAACACACCGGGGAGAGCGGGGCAGGATTACGGGTTTCTGGAGGTTCCCATTTCCGGTGCCCGTCAGCCTCTTGCCCTGAATTCCGAGAATTCCCTCGAGTTCCCGAATCCTCTGCATCAATCACTGCGTCCTGGTAATACGCGCCTTTACCTCTACACTGGAAAAGCCCACAGTCGGGGCCAGGGTCGCGCGGCCAGCCGACTCCCACGGCCGCAGCTCCGGGGCGGGGCGTCCGCGACAGGCTTCCGGGGGGCCCCGCGCCCACTTCCGCCCCGCCTCCCGCCGCGCGCCTGTCTGTCTGTGTGACTGACAGCGCTGCAGGGATCGGCGCGGCCCCGGCGCGGCTCCTTTCCGGCTGCGGCGTGGCCAGAAACCTGCTCTCTGCCACGAGCCCGCCGTCACCTTAGGGGTGTCCGTGGGTCTGCGGGAGGAGTCTCCAGGGAGCAGGGCTCCTGGGAGGTTTTGTCTGCAGACATTCGACAGAGGCCTGGGTTTCTCCTCTGACGGCCTGCGGAGGGGCAGGAGGCACCCTCAGGGCCACGACGGGCCCGTAGGCGCACTGCAGCTCGGCGCAGGCGGAATTTGGGTAAACCGGGAATTCCTTTGTAGTCAGGTGAGGTCTGGACGTCCCGCGTACACTTCTGCAAACAAGAGCCTCTGCCTAGCTCGTCAGCTGCTCACATGATTTGATTGGAAGGAACGGCAAGGTTGCCCTCTCCAAAAAACAATTCCCGGCAGAGGACCTCCCCGCTGCGACAGGAGAGTCCAGCCCTCTCGGTCACACAGCTCAGAGGCAGCAGGAATTGTCCCCAGAAGGTCCATGATGTCATCTAGCAGCGAAGGAGAAGCCCAGGGTTCTGTGGGTCTCTGCACGACAGCAGGCTTCGGTCTATGATCTGACTAATAAAGTGCCGCCTAGGAAACTGGACGAGAGAAGAGGTGGGGGTGAGAGGTAAGGGCAGGCGAAGGACAAGGTCAGAGGACGTCATGAACTGACCCGTGGTGGACATGGGCCCTCAGGGCTGAGCATGGAAGTAAAGCCCACACAGTGGCCGTGTGGCGGCTGCGATGCTAGAAGGACAGCAAGAGGCCAAGGGCAGCACGAGGTCCGTCCTAGGCACGATGCAGACGCGGAACCCTCAGTGACCAAAGAGGTTCACCTTGTCCATCCTGCTCATCACGAGCTATCTGAAGAATTTATGTTAATACTTGGAATTATTCTCCTGGGTTCCTCAAATATCCACCATATATGTGAGAATATAAGGATCAAGTTATAAATGATTACCTTTGTTCACTTTTTTTTTTGACAAAAATATGACCTTCCCCTTACACGAAATGCATTCATGATGTCTAGATACACGTTGCTACGGTAGAATCGGAAGGAACAGGTTCACGCCCACACTTACCACTGCTGCCCAAAAGTTACCCCTGCCAGTGGTGAGACTGGCATGCCTTTGGACTACAGTTGTCAGATTTAGCAAATGAAATACAGGACACCCAGCTCAAATCTAACTGTGTGTTCTGTATTTTAACTGGCAAGTCTACTTTGGCACTCACAGGGAGCCTCTTTCTCGTAGAGGAACGTGTCATATTTATATAGACAGCAACTACGACTGTAACTGAATATTCAGCTAAACTCATGGAACAATTACTGGGAAGCCACTTCCTTCTTGTATCGTGGTAGGCTGTGGGGCAATCAGACATGATCAAATTATGGCCACTGTGTCTCATATGCTCATAATCTAAGGGGAAAAGCATTTCTGTAAATAGCCATCAAATACAAGGCCGAGGGAAATGTGCCAACTGGAATTCAGATTAAGACTACAGAGGAAGGTGTGATTAAATGTGGAAAGAACCTGGGCAGAACTTTGGAGAACACGCAAGATCTCAGTCAACAGAGAAGGTTGGGAGGTATTCCAGGATCAGGGGACAGCAAATCTGAGCAAACGCTTGGAGGGGTGACGCATGGTCCTCATTTGAGAAGTGGTGATGGACTCATATCTGGGGCACAGAGGGTGCAAATGAGGGAGACAGTGAGAAAAGTAGTCAGGGCCGCTTGGAGACTGTTACGGGCTGGAGGGGCTCTAATGTTATGATAATATTAAGACTCTTTCATGAGCAAAGGCGTGGACGTGTAGGAAGAGCCCACAGCACTCCAAGATGGACACAGCCTAATCCGTCCTGTGCCTTAGGATGGCGAATCAGGGGAGATGTAGTGATGGGTGAGGGGCAGGGCTTCAGAGGCAGGGCGTCAGCTGAGCAAGGTGATCGCAATTACTGCCAGAAGAGGAATTACATTCGTATTACAATTTTAGTAAGAATTAACCCCTCTCTCCTTACTATACTGAAAAGCCTACCATCTGGTTCTGAGGTGGAGTAAGAGCCTCTTCAAGGGCCCTCAGTGGCCTCTGAGGTTGCCTTTAGCCCAGACCTGAGTTTCTCTCCCTGCCGCTGCAGCTCCTAGGACTGTAGGCTGCGACCTCCCCCCCATTCCTATGGGACGCGCAGGGGAGGTCTTGGGGTGACACAAATCCCTGTGTTTGCACACTGGGAACTTGGACTTCCTGCTCTGTTCCCAAAGGAGAAAGCCTGTGATGGGGGCAGGGGCTGGGAGAGGTATGAGCACGTGACTTAGCAAGACCTTCCTCCCTCCAGAGATTTGTGCTTTCCTGTGCTTTATAGAAAGGCTGATCGTATTTTACTATTTAAGCATGTATCTTCAGAGTCATGGTAGTGCTGACTTCACTGAAGGTTATGACCACATTTATATCTGCAATAAGACATAAAACAAATCAATCCCCATAATTACACAAACACATTAACTCTTATTATTAAACACTTAAGATTTTCTACTCACTGTGTTAGATGTATTATTTAATCTTCCCACTAAACTTACAAAAGGATCAAATTCATAAAAGAATAAAAGAATGATAAACATTATTAAAATTATAAAAGGCATGCCAAAGATACACGGATTGTTTTTAAAACATGCTATTTTTAGTTACTAATTTACTACAGATTAAGAAGTAAGACCAAATGCTGGTTTTGATACAGCCTCATATACTCCTGGTAGGATGAAAATTGGTAAGATTTTTCTGGAAGGCCGTTTTTCAATAAGTGAAATTTTCATACCTCATGATCTAGAAACTACACATGAGGGAATTTGTGCCAGAGAAATAATTAGAAATGTTTATAAAGATTATGGTATAAGGATGTTTATTACAATATTATTACTGGGAAATGAAAAAGACCTGAATGCTTAACAGTAAGAGATTCATGAATTGTTTTTTAGTTATTGCTATACAAATATTTGGGTAGGAGGATTGAAGGCCATGACTTTTTTGTCCATTCTTTAAATATCTTTGGAAAAGATATTAAGACACTTTAAAAAATGCTTCTTATGTATCTAAGATACTGCACATCATAATACAATAGTATCTTTGAGAAATTATTTAAACTTTCTCAACTTTTCTTTATACTCTAGAATATCCATACAATGGAAGAATAAATATGCCTTGAAAGTTTAGTAGTTAATTTTTTCATCTCTTTAATTAGCAATCAAATTCATTGAAACATAACTTTTAGGAATTATTATGGCATAATAATTCCTGGATTTGTGCTTCTGTAATTCAGCCCATCGAGTAAGTCTTGTCATATTAGTAATGATCTTTTCTCTTTGAATCTTTTCCCAAAGATTTCATTCAGGCTGTAGTGATTCAGATTTTAGAACAATTTTTCTTTAAAATTTGTTTTATTTTTGAATGAGAAAAGAGATACGGGGACCTAGCCAACCTATTACACTCTTTTTTCCCTATTTAAATGAAATACCAGAAAAAAGAAAAAAAATTTCTTGAGCTCTACTGCAACTTTAATTTGCTCCTGTTAGTTCTTTGGATCTTATTTGTTACTTGAAACACAAGCTTGGTTTCATTTTGTCGTTTTGAGTCCAGCAGGCTTTCTATCTAAATTTTTCTATCCACCTGGTAGTCCAAAGAACTCCTGGTTTCTGGAAGGATTAAGTCAGGAAGCAGTTTTTAACTACAACAAATTGAAACGTTTGCACAAGGAAGTGTTGCTTTTATAAGTGCTGGGAAACTTCAAATTTGATTACAAGCAACCTTTGGCTTCCTATCTGTTCAACAATAGGCCATGTTGTTAAGGGCAATTTCCATGCACAGCATGTGGGTCCCGCTTTTTCATCCTTAGACATGGTTGTTTACTGTTCAGTGCTGTTTATGCATTTTAATCAGGCTTTTTCAGTCTCCCTTAATAAATCACCACAAAGCAAACGTACCAAAACAAGAACTATTATGCCGTCTGGGTTGCCCTTACATGTTATTTGCTACCCTGGAGTTTCACTCAGGACCCAAACTTAAAAAATCATGACAACAAGAACAAAATCCATAGCCAAGAGTATTATATTTAGGATTGCAACATTCCTGGCTAAATACCATCTTTGAGCTCTATTCTTTAACAGTAAGAGCCTGACTTTAAAATTCAGTTCAAGCAAGAATGACTTAACAGTTGGAACCTGCCATCAGTCCTTGGGACTGAAAGTCTTTTTGATGGGATGAAGCTGACAGCCTAGTTCCTGTCTAGCAGGCATGCACATGAAATGAGCCTGTGTTCGTATAGATACATGTTTAGACATTCAGGTATCTTGTTGTCTGAGAATAGTATTACTGGCTCAGGCAATGGTAAGCAGAAGAAAAAGGAATTTTCAGGCATTTATGCCTGAGTGAGAAAAGACAATGTCCTGTTAACATCATCTGGCAACAGGCTAAAGAAAGTCTGACCTACCTTTCTTCCCTCCTTAAAGCAAAACTCTAATTTGCTTTTAAATGAACTGACAAAAAAGTATGCTTTCCCTCCAAGAATTTGTTGTTGTTGAATTAAATAGATTTTAACTTAGGTTTCTAGCATCAAAGACAGAGTATGATAAGCAATAATATTTTAAAGCCCAGGCCAGAGGTAAGAACACTGCAAAGGAAAAAGAGAGCAGGGGGCACTGTACAATGTAGATTTACATTTTAAAACATGACAGCACTTAGAATTTAGATCCAATTTAGATCAACACTGACATATTTTAGAGTAGCCATTTGAAAATTAATAGCATAAATATGTATTACAACACGAGGCTCAGGAGGCGAGGAGAGTTTACCAAATATAGGAATCACTGGAAAATATTTTAATTGAGTAGCTGGTCCCCAAACCAAGTAATTATTTCATAATACCTATGCTAACCCACATCACAAAAATGTCTTATATTACCCTTTGACATCATGGCATTAAATCCTCTGGAGTCCCAAGGAATTCAGCAGAGGGTGGTGGCTGTGCATAATTCCTCACAAACCCTGCCAGCCCAGTGCTGTTTTGGCCATGGCCTGGAGAAAATACTGCATGAGTGAGAAAGCAAAGTGTCATGTCTTTAATTAAAACGTAGACCTAAGTGTGCGAGGATGTTTTCTGAAAGCATTCATCATGGATGTGACAGGCACACTTGGGAGGCATTCTGATTTCAGTCCAGCACAGCCAGTGGGAGAGTACAAAAATATTCCACCTGAAGAATATCATCTTGATATTCAATTCACAAGTTTTCCAAACTGTATCAACAGGCCCAGAAGTTCAGTCTTCACCTATTACTTTCTCCTATAAATTTTTATTTCAAATCATTTTTTTTCTCCCACCCAGATTCTCGAGCTTTGGCCCCTTCTCTCACGATGCCCCTGTCTTGCTATGGTTGCCTTAGAGATAAAGAAACCTAGAAAATACCATCTTCCACAACCATGTAATTTCATATTCCAGTAAATTCACCACAGTTCTCTTTAATTTTTATTCTGTAGTCCTTTGAGGCACAGTTTGATTCCTAACATTAATTTGCCCCTTTCTCTTCAGTGAGTGGACATGCCTTTTGCATAGGTAAAGGACTCCGTTTCCCAGGTTCCTGTGGGAAGGTGTGATGCAGTGACTGTGTGCTGGCCAATACAATGTAAACAGAAATAGTGTGTGGATCCTCCAAGAAGTCTTATTAAAAGTATGGAGTATGCTCTTGCTAAAGTCTTATTAAAAGTATGCTCTCCCTCTAATGGCCTCACTTACCCCTAAATCCAGCTACACAGAACACAGTTGTGATGTTGGTGCTCTAGCAGCCGTGTGAACCTTGAAGATTAGAATGACATCCTCTAGAAGGCAGAGCAGGGAACTGGAAGGATCCTGAGTCTTTGATAACTTTGTGGAACTGTCATTCTAGTCCTGAGCAATGTTGTTTCTCTGTTGTACACAACTGAAATAATCCTAATGGATGAATCCTGACTCAAGTATGGGAAGAAGTTAAGAAAAAAATTGGGAAGTTTGACATGATTAGCTGAAACTTAGTATTATCTTTTAAGTCACTAGAAAAGAGCTCAACCCAGCTGGAATTTTTGTGCTAAGCCATGTTCCCTTTGGGTATGCATTTTTGATAACTAAGTATCTCTCTGAACCAGTAAATGCTTATGATTTGCATAAAGTTTCTCTATGGCCTGTGATAAAAATCATTGATTATCAAACTATATGGGATTATTGGCATAAAACTTTGAACTGAATGCTGCCAGACATGTGGGGAACATGGTGGGGATTTGGGTTTATATCTGGTTTGATCAGTACAAAGTATTTCTTTTAAGTTTTGTTTGCCTTAATACTTTAGTTTTGGACTGTTCACAGCTAAGAAGAAACATATTTCCTGAATTCATATTATTTCATAATAATCAGGGTATTATTATTGTTATTATTACTATTAACACCAACACTTATTGAGCACTTATTACATGTAAGCACTTTGCTAAGCACTTACATAACACTTTAATTCTTTCATATGTAAGATAGAGATATAATGATTATCCTCATTTTACAGTTGAGATCAAAGCCTACAGTGTATATCAGTGGCTTTAGGAAACACAGATAAAGCAACTTAGACTTATCACAGACAACAGGAAAAGTTGGAAGGGAATATCAAAACATGTGCTTGAAGGTACCAGACTGCTGATGAGGTAGTGAATAATTTTAGTCCTAAATCTAGAAGAATAAAGAAATATAGAAATGTAAGTTTAGTATTCGTGGAGAGTGTATTCAGGAAGAGGGGAACATTTTCCCTTTTGGAACTCAAAAGTTTGCAAAAGATGGTTGAGATGTTTGAGCTTTTGAAAAATTCATAGGGCTAGGGCAACCAAATTTGGGGTCTAGGACTTGTCAAGGTTTGGGGCTGAGGTGAACATTTGGCTTGGGACCCTGAAGGGCAAACTTTACTAATAAAGGTGAACCTTTATTAGTATAAATACTGTAGTCCTCACATCTACATGCCCTAGAAAATCTCAATTCTTGAAATTAAATAAAGGTAATTCTGGATTGCTAATATCCCCATGTCCTGAAAAAAGCAAACGGAAAATCTTCTCTAGAGAAAGGTAACATAATCCTGGGTCTCAAATCATTTCTCAAAAAAAATTTTTTTTATATACAATGTGTAGTACACAAAGATAATGTGACACATAAGGAGACTAGTTAGCATAATCAGTAGAAACAATAGACAATAAAAGCTGAACACCAGGAGCTTCAGATATTAAGTTAAGAAGATACTGGTTTTAAAATAACTTGTTTGCCAAGTTCAATGAGATAAAAAATAAAATAAAATAAATCAGTTAAGACCTGGAAACTGCAAAAATGACAAAGCATATTTGACCCGTCCAAAAAAATCTTAGCCAAATATAAATTTTATAAGTAAAAAATACAATGATCAAAATTAAGAAATTAGTGGATGGATTACATGGCATATTAGACGCAAATGAAGAAAGAATTAGTGAAAAGAGCATTCAGAAGAAAATACCTAAACTTCAGATAGAGAGACAAAACAAAATGTGAGGAAAAAGGGACAAGTAAAAAGAAACATAAAATTTAAAAAATGCCAAGTCTAATCTACATTTATTTGGAGTGCCACAAAGAGATAACAGAGAAAATGGGAAGAAGCAATATTTAAAGAGATAACAGGCTGACTTTGTGCAACAACTGCTAAAGATAACAAACCTCAGGTTCAAGAAACTATATAACTGGATGCAGGATAAAGAAGACAATACCCACAACTGAATACATTGTAGTAAAACTGAAGGAAAAAAATTAAAAAGAGGATAAACACTCAGGGAAAAAGAGGTTACTATTAAAGTAATCACAGTTTGAGCATTGATCTCTCAATGGAAACAATGAAACCCAGAATACAATAGTATGAAATCTCTAATGTGTCAATCCAGAATTCTTTACCTAATCAAAATACCCTTCCAGGGTAAAAAAAAGAGGAAAGAATTTATTAAGAGCAGATCCACAGTAAATGAAATTTGAAACATATTCTTCAGGAAGGAGGAAAATGAGCAAATAGAAATCAAAGACTAAGGAAGAGAAGAAGAGAAATGGTAAAAATTTGGGTAACTATAAATAAATACTGACCGTATAAAACAATAATTATCATGACATATGTAGTTTAAAATATTAAGAGAGAATTGAAATATATGACAATGATAGGATATAAGTTGGGAGGAGAGTTAATGGTCTTAGTGTTCCAAGGTTCATTCGTTGCCTCAGCAGAGTGAAAGCACCAACTAAGATAAGATTTTGATAAGTCAAGTATGCATGTTGAAATCTCTGGATAATCACTAAAGAATAACTAAGGAGCATATAACTAATTTCCAAGCTAACTGAGGAAATACATGAAATAATAAAAAACAATTGATCCAAAAGAAGGGAAGAAAGGAGAGGAAAAAAAAAAAACAGAAAAAAAATGGGACTAATAGAAAATTGGAATAAAACAGTGTATTTTAATTCAAGTAAGTCAACATTTACATTAATATTAAAGGGTTAAATACTCCAATTAAAAGACAAAGATTATGGGCTGGGTTAAAATATGTAATTATATATCTTTAAAAAACACACATGTAAGGCATGTATGCTATATATTCAGAAAAGCTAAAGGGAAAAGAATAGAAAAGGCTCATTTCTGCAGGAAGATAAAACAGTTATAAAGGTATATAAATTTAGTAATGTGACTGCAAAAATAGACAAAGAAAAAAATTGACAGACTGCAGAGAAAAAAAGACAAAAACAATGACACCAAGCAACTTACAAAAACACAAAGCAAACATAAAACAAATGAGGATATTGAAGATTTGAAAGCACCACAATTTAGATGTCATGGAAACAGACGTAACACTACCCAACAACGACAGAACAGACATTATTTTCAATCATGTACAAAATATAAAGAATGACCACATCTGGGTCCATAAAGCAAGTTTCAACAGATTTCAAAGGATGTTTCCAGACCCAAACCCAAATAAGCTAAAAAAAAAGGTAAAACGATAACTTGAAAATCCCAACATATTAAGCAAGTAAAATTACATTAGTATAGAATCAATGGATCAAAGAATAAGTTACACTGGAAATCAGAAAATACTCTGAACTAATTGATAATGAAAATAGAAATTTAAAACTTGTAGTAAAACCAGTGCTTAGAAAATACACAGGCTTAACTGCAAATACATGAATAAAAAGTCTGAATTAATGATCTAAGTGTCTATCTCAGAAAGTTACAATAGCAAAATAAACCCAAAGAAAGTAAATAGCATTAAATAATGAATATAAAGGAGAAATTATAGGAATAGAAAGCAAAGAGACTGACAGATTAAGAAAAAGTATAGAAGATATAAGTAAATATGCTAGTAATTTTAAAAAGCACATTTTTACAAATCATGCATATTAAAAAGATAATATAAGGATGTTATTTTATGTTAGACGATTTTATACTAATATATTAAAAAATGAGATAAAATAGAAAAAAACTGTTTGTAATGAAAACTTTTCCTCCATACAAAGCTCCAGGCCCACATGGCTTAACTAATAATTTCTAAATATACTTCAAGAAGAAATATTTCCACTCTTGAGGAACTCTTCCAGAAAATGGAAAAGGATTATGAACTCAAGCCAGCATATCTTCAATCCAAAATCAGACAAGGATATTATGAGAAAGGAAAGTTAAAAATCAATCTTCTTTATAAACATGGATGAACACATTTATGTCATGCAAACCAAACTCAGCAATATCCAAAATGCATAACGGATTAATTGCATCATAAACAAGTTGGATTTCCAGGAATTTGCAAATAAATTAATATAATTTGTCACATTAACAAAATAAAGGAGAAAAATCCTACTATCATTTCAATAAATGCAGAAAAGTTCAACCTCTATTTACAATTTAAAAAACAAACCTTTCTAGTAAACTAGGAATGGCTTACTGACAATGGGTTTTTTAAAAAACCCTGAAGATTTCATCATACCTATGGTGAAATATTGAAAATGTTCTCTTGAAAAAAAAAAAAAAGACAAGCATATCTATTATCATTGTTTTTATCTAATAGCGAACTGGAGCGTAGGTTGTTACCCTCATGGACAACTGACATAATACCCAATTTAATATAGATTAAATAATGAGGAAAAAGCTGTTATCTAACCTAACAAGAACTCTGGTAAAAACCTCCCAGATTGCCCAGGGGTTTAAAGAGGACCCAAGCTCTCTCTGTCCTTTTATAGTTCATAAGACAGCTGCCACAGCTTCAGGCATCAGACACACAGAGCAGTGTTTGGGCAAAGAAGTGCATTACCTCCCACTGTCTATTTAACAGGGAGGGCAAGCTGCCCTAGAAGATTTCTGGCTGACTTTCTTACCACCCTGTTGTACAGATTGGATCGCAGGCCAATACCTAGCTTCTAGGGCAGCCAGGAGAATAGCTGGTATTGTTGGTCCCTGTAAGGGTGTGAAGATTCTGTCAACAAGAAAAAGGCAGAGGAGAATAGAAAGAGAATGTCTTTTGTATAAGAAACAATAATGTCTATCATGGTAGCTTAAATAATTCGCCCAAAGTCACACGTCTTGTATGTGGTAAAGCTGGGATTTGAACCCAGGCAGCCTGTCTCCGGAGACCACAGCCCAACACCTGCGCATTCTCAGCCTAGTGCATGGCACTGAAAGTGATGCATTTTGACTACAGCTTAATTCTCCATCCAAAACCCATAAAATAACAGGGGTACATCAATTGTCACTGCCATCCTCAAAGTCTGTGTTGTACTCTATTCACAGCAATTAATTGACAATCATTGAAACGCTGAAATGAGCTAAGAATTTTCCACAGAAAAGTTTTAATTTCCCACAGAATTCTTTTAGAAATGATTATTTGTAACATTGGGGAATTTAAAAATCAATCTATTATGTGTGTTTGAAAGAGAGAAAATCTCACCAACTTTGAAAAGCCACCATATGCATACAAATCATATAAAAGGTTTATAATGAGAAGATTTAAGTATCAGTAAGCAGAAAAGGAAACACAAAATACAAGGACATATTGAAAAATAAAACGGGTGCATCTTAAAATAAATCTTTTCATCAAAGTTAAAGCAGCAGTAAAACATGCTTATGTAAGGAAAATGTTTTTAAAAATGTGAAATTGTATTTTCACTTCACAGTGCATTTAAAATTATATGCATACTATTAAATTACACTGTAACGGTAATTACACCTGTTTATCACCTGTTGTAATAAAAGCAGATACCATTAACTGATTTAAAATGTCTTCAAATAATTTTAATTATCTGAACAAAAATTAATTTTTATGAGCATGTATGTGTGTGCATGTGTATATTTAGAACTGGTAAACAAAATAACTTTGTGAAGTTAAGTAACTCTTGACTCTAATCATTACTGTGAGACTAGAATCTTTGGCTTCCAAATGCTACAGTGTTTATATTTAGAAAAAGGACATGTAAATGCTAGTTTTTCCAGTTTTCAGCCAACTTGGGCAGTATTTTATTGGCTTATCTTGTGTGGGTACATCCATGGTTCACAAATCAAAAATAACTCTCCACAGCCCTCTGCTGTCTGTCCCCAGAGGCAGTGGACAGGCCTGTTTGGGGCCAGGGAGAATGAGGTAGAGGCCATGGGATCCGCCCCACCTGGGTCTTCTAGAGGCGCTCACCCACCATCACGGATATACTGCTGACCCGGGGGCATCAGGGCCGATAAAGGGAGAATCCAGTTAATCGGTCACATTTCTGCTGACTTGACAACAGTTCTAGGCACTACAGAGAACAGGGGCCTCTCCAAATGTGCAGTTCAGACAACCGATGTGTTCTGGGAGAGATGAACATACATAAATGAGAGGGCAAACGGCAGATTATGTCAGGCCATTACAGAGCGAAGTGGAGACAGGAATCCTGACCAGGTAAGAAGGGGAAGCTTTCGAGGAAGCAGGGAGAGGAGTGATGCGGCCACGCTGCGCGGAGGGACCAGGCTGGGGCCGCTGCTCTGTCTGTGTGCGGGAGCTTTTCAATGCGAAGGGCAGAGGATTTCAGGGAAGCATGACTGTGATGGGACTGGAAAGCAGGGGCCAAAGCCCTCACCGAGTGCCTCCCACGCCATAGTCCCCACCGAAGCCGTCTCTGGTCTAAGCCCGGAGGTCTTCCTGATCGTCTGGACCCTTATTGTCCCTGAACATCCAACAATCTAACCCAATCTCACCCCTCACTGACCTCTAAGTCCTTCCACTCTGACCCCTGCAACGTCTCACTGTCGTCGGCAAAGTCGCCTCCATCCTCAAAGTTCTTCTCTGAACACCCCGCACGTCCCGCCCTAACCACAGCCTCACACTCCCCTAGGAACAGGCATCTCCGCGGCTTCTCAAGTGGCGGCTGCTCCCAGCGCATCCTGGAAGCCACTGGGGCCGGAGGGGGGGAGTTGCTTTTTACTCCTTTTTGTTGTTGCCCAACAACCGTTCTTATCTGCTTGCTTCAAAATAATTCCTCTTCTTTTGAAGAATGATATTGGGTAGCACCCTTCACACACCACATTGCAGGCATCCACAGTCCTTCAGGTCCCCTCTGCTTATCCCCTGAAGGTGTCAGCACATCCCTTACTGCTTTTCCAGTGACTGCATCTGACTCTGTGACCTGCCATCATTCGTGGCTGTTCTGTTTCCTCTGCACCCTGGAGCCGCAGTTCCTCCCGGACCTCCTTCCTCCCTACGATCCCGTCCTTCATTCCACCCCAGAGACCTACCTCCATGGGACTCATCAAAACCAGAACACCCCCACCCCCATCTCAGTCAGCTCGGGTCTCTATAACACCACTGCAGAGTGGGTGGCTTAGACAGCATTTAGTCCTCAGAGTTTGGGAGGCTGGAGGCTGGAAAATCCACACTCAAGGCGCCATAAATGTGTGTTTGGTGGGGCTCTCTTCCCGGTTTGCACACGGCCATCTTTTCATTGCATCCTCACAAGGCTGAGGTAAGCCATCTCTCTAGGGTCTCTTCTTATAAGGACACTGGTCCCTTTGATGAGGGCTCTACTCTCATGACCTAATTACCTCCCAAAGGTACCTCCTAATACCAGCACTTGGGGGCTTAGGATTTCAACCTATGAATTTTGAGGGGCACAAACATTCACCTCCAATAGAAAGCATCCCACCCTCTAGAGAGTACCACCTCCTATATCTTTAATTCTGTTCCTCAAACACTCTGACTTAACAATTCTTGACCCCATGAGGATTTTCAGTTCATGGACTCTACCGACTCTTTCGTCTAATCAGCCGCCCAGCTTTGATCATGCGGTTATCATAACCCGTCCCTTCCATGTCACCTCAGCCTCTTGCCCGTCTGTCCCCACTGCACTCACTGGCAAAACCGAAACCATGCTCAAGTCCAGCCCTCCGCCTGCTTCTGCTGCCAGACCCAAGACTGTTCGGGAAGCTCTCGCCTACCTGTCTGACCCCAACGCTGAACCCGGATCTCCAGCACTTACATGGCCAATGCACTTCCTTATTCTCAATATTTAAAAAAGTAATAATACTGTTTCCTTTCTCCTGGAATATAAAACTAACTCCCACTCCACTCACTCACTTATGGTTGCTGCCTCTATTTCACTCAACGGAAAAGTGATTGGTTAAGAGCTGCCTCATGTCCCCCTGACAAATCTACCGGCCGGCCAGTCTGTGCCCAGTGCTCCTGCCTTCTGTCCTTACAGCTGATGACGGGGATCCTCCCACACAAGGCCAGGGGTCTGGCTCTACGGGCACCCGAGGAGCCCAGCAGAGGAGCCGAGGGCCTTCTCACCTGGCCTTGGACTCAGCTCCCGCAATTATGCCCCTTTCTCCTGAAATACCACTTTTTCCTCTACACCGAGTCATTCTCCCCACTCGGTGAACATGCTACAAAAGCCCCTTAGAAAACAAAACAAAGCAAAAATACCCTCCCACAAACCCATTCAGGTACCGCTCACTGCTCCACTCCCTTTACAGAGAACCTCACACAAGGCTCCCCAAGTGCCCCGCCACCCCTCCTTCATCGCTGTGTTCTTGTGAACCCATTCCAGTGAGGACTTTGTCCCACAGCTAGACTGAAATAGTAACTGTTAAGGACCCAGAAATCTCTGCTTTGGCAAATTTAATAGTCAATTCTCTTTTAAAAATGCATTAAGGAAAAACATTACATGAGTGTATACACGTGTTAAAATTCCTCAAGCTGTACCCTAAGATTTGTGCATTTTGTTGTATGTACCCCAATATGAAAAAAATTAAAAACTGAAATTAAAGATAAAGGAAAGAGGCAGGAGCGTCTGGCACAGGGGAGCACTGCGGCTCAGCATGACCCGTGCGCCAGCGGCACCTGGTGGAGAGCCCCACCTGCGAGGGAGACACTCAGGCCCGTTCTCGGACCGGGCGGCCTCTCTGAGTCTCGGCGTGTTTCTCTAGAATGGGAAGCACTCAGTTCCTGGCCCTCGTCTTCCCCAACCTTGCTGCAGCGGGTGGCTGGTTCTCCTGCCTTCCTGAGCGGCTTTCTCCCCTGGCTCAGGGACGCCCTGGCGACTGGTCCCTCTTACTGCATGTAACACCCTCCCAGCCTACTGCTGAGTCCTCTTCTGTTTCTGGACCTGTAGATGTTGGAGAAGCCAAGATACATGTCTTGCTATTGTTCTAATCAGTGTGAGCACACAGAGGTTGGACATTTTTCCAAAATGCGATTCCTGGAGGCTCTGGGTCATCACCTCTACCTTTGTTTGACCTTCAAGGATACAGTTATTATAATTTTCTACTTGGGCTATGACATGGAAAAGATGGGAAAGCACTATTCAAATGATCTCACCCAACTGCCTGATTTTAAATGCCATTAATATATTGATGACTTATAAATTTCTATCTCCAGCTACAACTCTCTCCTGAACCCCAAATTCCTGTATCCAACTCCCTAAGTAATATCTTCACTTGTATGTCTAACAGACATCCCAAACTAAAAATACCCAGACATGATCCCATAGCGTCTCATGGCACTTAGGTACAATTTAAAAAGGAGTAATCCTTGACTTCCAACCTGTCAGCAAATATAGGAGCTAAATTCATAGTAGTCCCCGAATATGACCACTTCTCACTGCCTCCGTTGCTTCTACTCTAGTCCCCGCCACTGTTAGCCACCCCTTCAACCACTGCCGTTCCCTTCCACCCCACTACTTAGACACTGTAGTGACTGTTCTAAAACGTAAAACAGATCATATAACGTCCCTGCTTTTGACCTTCCACTGTTTCCTCATCACACTTAGAAGAAAACTGAAAGTCCTTTGGATGACCTATGAAGCTATAAATGATCTGGTTCCAGGGTCTCCCCAACATTATTTCCAGCTGACCATGCTTATCTGCACGGCCCCCTTACTAGCCTTCAAAACCACATGTGCGCCCACCTCAGGCCTCACACTGGCTGTTCTCCCATCTCCAGGCTCCTCCCCGGGTGTCTCCACACCTGTGCCTTACTTCATTCGGATTTCTGCTCAGATATCATTGCCTCCTCAGAGAGGCCTTTTTGAAAAATCCCTGCCAAAATAACATTACTTGAGGCTCTGTCCCTTCATTCTGCTTTATTTTCTTCAAGCAGATAATTTGACCTCCCAATTTATACTTATTTTCTGTCTCCCCTGAAAGTAAGTTCTATGAGAACTGGAGAGTGCCTGTTTTGTTCACTCCTGAGTCCTTAGAACCTAGAATAACAGCAGGCACACAGGCACTCCAGCAAACAGTCACTTGACTAATCGTGAGGGAAGGAACGTCGGACATGCATCTGGCAGGCTGGCCTGGTAGTACAGCTGGAGAAGAGACAAGGACCAAAGTGTCTAGGGTGCTTCTGCAATAATTCAGGCCACAGATAGGAATCCAGTCTAGTGCAGAATCTTGGGAATTGTCTTCAGAAGAAAACAAAACATATAAGTGTGTGTGTGTGCACAAGTAAAAAAATCCAAGGACAGTCATTCTGATGTCATCTTGTCAAAAAATGTAGAATATGGTCCAACCAATCATTTTGAAATGACATTCAGATTGTCAACCAATCATTGTATGCAGCATATATTTATTGCCAGCTATAACTATATATATATAAATATATAAATTGCCAGCTATTTATTGCCAGCACCCGTACTGATAGGGCAATGTAAGTTCCTGCTGTGAGAAAGGAAAAATATGGAATCAGAAATATGAGTCTCCCTTCAAGAAGCAAATCAACTTTAATTAAAGGCAGATGATGAAAAGACTTGATCCAAGGAGTACCCTGTTTATCCAGACACCTTCTTGTAAAATGTCTGTGTAAAGGAGGCTAAGTTTGATTACAGTGAGCTTGCTGTGCTTATCATAAGTGCCATATTTCTTTGTTGAGTTTCCTGCCACTCAAAGTAAAGAAAGGAAACCTTAAAAAAAAGGTCTATTATCATTGTCAGGGTTTGCCTTTTATGAAATGTATTTATTTTTTTATGGATGTCAAGATTTGAGAAACATAAAAAGTAACAAAAAGTAATAACAGAGGCTACTGTTGGCAACAGTAACAGTTTATATTATTATTGATTACTTCAGAAGCAAAGGAATTTAACATAAATTTCTATTTAAAAAATTATTTTCCCACCTAGAATTAGGCTTTTTATCCTCCAACACTCTAACACTTCATGAATCCTTGTTATTTGGAACATCAATTTCATTTCCTGGTATATCTCTTTGCAGCAAGTTTATATTAAATAAAAACGTGTGTATCTATTTCAAAATACGAAACACAATGCTAAACTTCATTCTGCAACCCAAGCAAAGGTCTAAGGGCAGGGGTGGGCGGACTGTCTGGATTGGCCTCATGCATGTGGGGCTTACTTAGGTGGAGGGGGCAGCCATTAAATTAACAAGAAATTATTTAATTATCCTTAAAATCTTCAGAGCACTTTGAAAGTGAATATCATGGGAGTCTAACCTTGGAAGGCTGTGGGATTGGGGAATTCAGGGAACGTTTCTTGAGGAAGAGGCATTCAAGCTGGGACCGAAAAGACAAGTGGGCATTTTCCTGGTGGGGTTAGGATGGAGAACAGACATTCTGGTACAGGGAATGGCATATGCAAAGGCTCAGAGTGGGAAGGAACAGGACACTCTTAGGAACAAGAGAGCCCGAGCAGTAATGTAGGGGAAACCGACAGAGATGACAGGGGCAGGAATGCCAGGGGCGGGGCATTCAGGGCTTTGAAGAACGTGTTAATGATTTTAGATTCTAATCTATTCTAAGAAGGAAGAAGAAGGAGAGGAAGAAAACTGTGGAAGGGTTTTAAGTTGGGGGAGTTATATGACTAGATTTATGCCTTATAAAAAGATTAATCTGGCTGTTGGTGAAAAAGTATTTCCATTTTTGGTAATATTGGGAAACTAAAATTTAAAATAGTGGCATAAAACTATTAAAAATTACAGGGTAAAATATGACATATTCATTTTAAATATATACTTGGGTTTCAGTTTCAAGACCTCAAATTGAACCTTCCCAAGACCTCATTGTGGCAGGGCTGGAGAAGCTGGAAGCAGCTGCTGCAAAGTATCTCTAGAGAGGCACACACGGAACACATCACAGCGGATTCCTACAGGGTGCAAGACCGCCGGAAAGGACGTCACAGTCCAAAACCACAAGACGCGGGGAGCATATTAATAGACAGACGTGTGATGGCATCAAACAGCAGGCATAGGACTGAGGGTCTGCAGATAACAGATCGCCGATAGAACCTATAAAGTAAGTATGCTTAAGTTTCTTAAAAATATGAAAAATGAATTAAAATATGAGAAAAGATCAACGTATTATCAAAAGTGGCTAGGAAAATTTAAAAGAACTAGTAGAACACCTAAAATTGATATGGGAAATGTACAAAATGAACAAAAGGGCAGTAGACTCAGAGACACTGAGAAGCAACTGGTGGCTCCCATGGGGAAGGGGTTAGAGTGGGTGGGGGGGGGAGATAAAGGGGCACAAATCTCAGTCACAATATAAGTTGGTCACAGGGATGGAAGTGCAGCGTGGAGAATATAGCCGGTGGGTCCATAACATCTTCCTATATTGACAGATAGTAACCACAGTACTTGGGATGAGGATTTAATAATGTGGGGAATGGTTGAGTCACAGTATTATATATTTCAAACCAATATAATATTGTATATCAACTATACTTCTATAGAAAAAGAAAAAAATTGACAATGTAATCTTTAAGTAAAAATTCCACTATTTCAAATTAAGTAGCAAAGTAAACAGCTGAAGAGAGAAATAGTGATTGGAATATATATACAAAGGAATTACCTAGAAGACTGAAGTGATAAAAAGAGGAAAAAGTAAAAGAAATGAAAAGTAGAGCAAAAAATGTCTAGAATTGGTTTAATAGGATTTTAGAAGAGAGAGCCTATAGTAATATTAGACAAAACAATTTCAAGATGAAACATTATGAGATAGAAGATATAATTTACACATGCATACATGAAATACAAAGAGAAGTAAGTCTCTAACATAATGGCAGATTTTAATAAATCTCAGTAATCAAAAATTCAAACAGGTAATAACTTGCAAGGCTATGAAAGATTTATATAACAGCTTGGCGTAATGAATGCATAGAGAACCCTGCAGCCGAAAAGGAGATTACACACACACACACACACACGTTCTTTCAGCCAGCCACAGGGGATATGCCCATGGCTAACCCTTCATGCATTCTTATTTATACTGACCTTTCTGGTAAGGTAAAACAATTTACATCTTGGCTAAAATAAAAGGTAGCCTGGGTATTTAAGATGGACATAGAAAATTGTTGGTAATTATTTCCTTAATCAGGTCTAGTTCTGGAGATACTTCCAGTCCCTTCTTAAATAGTATTTATACTTATTTGTGTCACGGTTGTGGGATGTCTGATGTCCAGAGCCTTAAATACTTCTGCACAAACACTACCCTTAAATCATTCCAGACAAGCATGGGATAAAATCGTGCCAATTAATGCTCAATCTGATCACCGTACCTCTACAGAGCACACCGTTAAGGAGAGCCAATGACTGTAGTGACACCTGGAAAATCCTTGATTGTCTCCAGCTCTGGGTCAGTGGAAAACAAAAGGGAGAACTGAGAATTCTTAAAGTTTCCACAAGCTTTTTCTACAAAGGACTGTTCTGTAGCCATGGTAACGAGTAGCCACCAAAATTGGTTGTACATCATTTGTAGATAATAACTCCCCTCTGTGAGCCCACTTGTTCAGGTCAACCAAACAGTATCAGCAATGTGCTTCTGAAGGTGGGCTGCTCAGGGACACGTTTACTCCAAAAACGTGACTTACATGAAGTGTCAACAAATCAGCCCCCATCATGCCTGAGTCACTGCACATCGCAGCAGCACATAAGGGGCCACCACGCCTTCTCTAGCACCAGCCCCCAACATCCTGTTTCCCACTGGCTCCGCCATCTGACCACCATCTTCGTTCCCTCCATTGGCCTGGGGACATGCACAGATGGAAACCCTTAGATGCACCTGGTGAGCACGCAGGGGTTGTCAGGAAAGCCTGCCCTGACCGAACACTGGAGTGTCTCTGATGCGAATTCCCCCTCCCACCTCCCGTAAACAGGATGGCCTTGGACATTGTTACAGCCTTGCAAGGGGGTGCCTGTGCCATCGTCTGAACAGCGCCTGTGTGCTCACACCTGATGGGTCTGCTAACGTATCATCATTAAACCACACAAGGACACGAGCAGCCTGAGTGATCAGACCCCAGCCTGGGGGACTTGGCCAATCAATGCCTCTGATTGTGGGCACTGTGCACACAGCTGCTACGAATTCTGGGAATCATCTGCGTCTGTGTTTTCTCTTGCCTGGGCCTCTGCGGCTGCTGTGCTCTCTCTCTCCAGTGCAGCTAGACAGCCACCAGACAAGCCACATCCAAGCCAGTGAAGCCCCCAGCTGACTGCCCAGGCACACTGCTGAAGAGGGGGCATGTAAGGTTGTAAGAGACCGTCACAAGGCATGGAGCGCTGGAGGAGGTAGTCAAGGACATGACCACCTGCTGGCCAGAGAACTGGACCTCGGCAACTGAAGTCCCTACACCCCCTCCCCATGCTTGGCATGTATGCTCCCTACCCCGTTCCCACAGAGGCAGCTCTTCTTAAGGACATAGCCATCTGTGGCCGCAGTCATCTGGATGGCATAACGGGCCTGAACCCAGGTCAGGCTTCCATGTAAACATGTGAGGTCTGGCAGGCAAGGGCAGGCATTCATTCGTCCTGCAGCCTGGTGTGCGAGTTCTCTTGCCTGTTGACCCTGCTGCCAGCCCACCTGCCTCTTCCTTTGCTCTCCATGCCCTCCATGTATGGGGCTGGTTTCAGATTTCACCCCAGAAGCTCTCAAGGTTGCCAACCAACAGGGTGTTTAGGCTGAAGGGAGAAAGTATGGCCAGAGCAGAGTGTTGGATTGGGGCTGGGGAAGATTAGTAGATGGAATGATGGAGTGAAAGATAAGCATGATCTGGGAAAAGGGAAAGCATTCGAGTGGCATAAAGAATGCCACTCGAGACTCACACCGCACAATGTCTACAGCTGATGGTCCAGCCTGCTCGCCTCATTAGCTGTGTGATATTTCTCTAGTTCCAAATGAATCAAAGCTGTGAGACCCAATAGAGCACTGGGGGACTGGAAAATAAACCCGAGGGATTGATGTTTATTTGCCTAAAACGCTTATTTGACACGAGGCACATTCTCACCAGAGAAATGGCATATCCAGATTTGGGTCAGAGAGCCCGGGTTTGGAGCCTGAGAGCCGAGCTTCACAGGGATTAACTTCTCCGTGTGTACTTCACAATTCTGGCAGTAAATGGAAAAATCTTAATGTTCATCTGAAGGAACTATTTCAGTGTAAAAACTGGGAAATATGACAAAATTCATAATGCAAGGCACGTCCTCCCTTTTATCCCAAGCAGTCATTCAGGGCAAACCAGAAAGTGCTGTAGGATTTCAGTGTGAATGAGGGGACTGCGACTCCAGGACACTGAGACACAGAAGGAGGGACTGCTGCTCGGCGGCATGCAGAGTGATTTCAGATCTTTCAGTGGTCTTGCATTTCGCTTTGGGCCAAGCAGTGCAAGTGGGAAAGTGGCTAGAAATGATCAATGAGCAAGTAATGCCAGAGAAACTGAATGGCCTGGAAAGAAACTGGGAAGTTTCCCAGCTGCAGAAGAAAGTCAGTAAAACAGAGCTTGAAGGTGGAATGCAGGGCACGGAGAGGAACAGTGCCTGAGCAGGGCGAAACGATACCCAAGCGCCAGCAGGGCCGGCCAGAACAGACATGTGCAGGGAAAACAGGACTATGAGGGCATGGGTCCTGCCAGACCAAGGCTGAAAACCTACTTTTAAGTGTTTTTCAGAGGTGAGCCAGACTCTTCAAAGTTATTTCAAAGACCCAGGAATATTTGGTGATGGGATGCGATGGAGAGAATGGGAGACTTTACAAGAAAGTGTGGAATTGTATAGAACTCCCAACTGAGTTCTATGCAATTGATTATTGTATACAGGGGGTGATAACTGATGCGCTTCTCTTTAAGATATTTTTTCTCTAACTCAAGAATTAGGATGTAACCTCCCAAGGCTCTGGGTCATGAGTGGGTGTTGGACTGTGAGAGAATCTGCATAGTCAGCACCTACTGGGAAATACCTGCTCCCCCTGAGTAACCCCATGTCAGCCAGATCTCCAGCGGGTCCTGAAAAAGGCTACAGCGACACCCTTGAAGCTTCTTCTTCTGGCTGGGACTAGGGTGTAGCTCCGTAAAGTCCCTTCTTTTTAAAGATGTCTGATTGTTGGAGCAGCTGCTCAGAGGCTGCCAGTGAGGTGAGCAATGCGTCCTGAAGCCAACCACACAGGGTCCCTATTACCGTGAAATGAGGGGGCTTCTCTCCTCCAGGCGTGGAGACTCTCCTGCCCGAAGGGAAGGAGATGGTGGAGGAACTGGGACGAGCTTCTGCAGACTCCGTGACAGAAACCCAGTTCTTAGTGGGGCTCTTGTAAGCATGTGTGTTGAAAATGAAAAAGATTTATCTGTCTTGTATTTGTTTATTACTTACAGGATTTGAGGAGGTGCACTATACAATAGAGCCATCAAAACAAACATGAAAGATCTAAGGTAAACTAAGGAGAGGATAGAGAGATAAAGCTAAGAGAGCTACTGAGACTAAATTAGAAAAGTAGCTCACCTTCTTGGCATTCAAAACACATCAGGAAACACGATGGATTACATAGTCCCTACAGTCTGATAAAACCAAGCGCAGTGACTCCTTAGACAACACAAGACTCCCTCAGATACTGAATTCACGGAGACGTTCCAGATCTCTCTCAAAGTCTCGTGCTTCTCATCACCACTGCCACAAAGCAAACCCAGCCTCCCCGGCCCGCTCATCTGGAGCACTTCAGAAGACTCTACCAGTCTTCACCAGAGCCTCCACACTGGGGAGCGTGCCTTTTAAAATGCAAATATGACATCACATCTCATTGGTCTGCTTTTTAATTGACATATAATTGACATAGAGCATGGTATTAATTTTAGATGTACAGCATAATGATTTGATATCTGAATATATTGCAAACTGATGACCACAGTGAGTTCAGTTAACACCCATCACACAGTTCCAGTTTATTTTTCTCATGCACATCTCGTTGCTTTAAGGACAAAGCCCACAACCCTGAGGGCTGCACACTAGCGCCACGGGGCCCCAGCACAGCCGCAGCAGAGGTCTAGGCATTCGCTTTGCTTGTAAGGCTCTCCCCTCCTTTCCTACCTGCCAGTACCCCCCACGTCTTCTTCAACAGCTAATGTCTATTATTTCACAACTGTCTACCCCAGACGTTTTACCTACCCAGCCCTGAAAGAATTTGAGTTTGTACAGATGCTCTTTGTTTTTGGACCAGATATCAGCAAAGTGGTTCTTTAAGGATGAAACAGGGCAGCAAAGGGGCCTGAGCATACTGGGCATCGGCAAGTTCTTTTTCATAAACATCAGTAGCTTCTAATAGCTAAATAAGCCAATTAAGGCAGGCATAGCCCTCCCGTAACCCCACGGCCAGGCGCAAAGGCAAGCGGAAGGTGGATTCCATGACATGCTTAAACGTCTATGCGCCGACAGCGCAGAAACGGTCAGATGTGTTTTGTAAGCCCCACGGTGTCCACCTTTCAGCCCTTTCAAATTCACACCCTGCATGAAAATTCACCTGGAATGTGACGGCAGCAGACCAGGATGCTGCGAACATCAACGCTGGGGTCAGGTGGTGAGTTCTCCAAGGCAGTGACTGAACACGAGACTGACTCAGAATCAGGCCCCAGCCTCCATGGAGGGTATGGGCTTGCAGGGAAGGTGCGAATGCTGTCCTCCACATTTTAAATACCACTTATTTATCAGGTGAAAAATAATTTGTAATGTCAGTTGCGCTAACTAAAACACCCTCTGGTGTTGACCGAAAACAAAGATAACTGGGAAAGGCAGTCCCCCCATGCGGTCCTTCATCCTCACTCAAGAGATCTACCCCAGGGACCTTGGGCCTAGGACACCCTTACCACGCAGCCTCTGCTGGGCCTATCGCCTCTCCCTGCTCCGTGTCAAATACCCCCATCTTTCCCCTTCAGCCTCCTGCCCGCAGGGCCCCTGGGCTCTCATCTTACAAACCTCTTGGGCTTCCTTTAGCTTCTCTCTACTTCTTCAACCTCCACTCCCCTTCCTTACCTTCTGCTGACTCTGAATCACACACAGACTGGTTTCTCTCTCCCCTGCCCCACGAGAAGCTCCTGCCCAAGTCCCTGAGGGTCAGGTCCCTTTCTTTTTTTGGTATGAGGCATTTATAGTCAGCATATTTATTAAGGTAGGTGAGCATACTCGGTGGAAACCAACTCCTCAATCTTAATGGCATTACTTAATAAACGTTTATTTTTGGTTTTGTCATGACCTACTTGTGTCAATATCCACCGTTTTTGCCCTTCCACGACATGATTCAGGGATTCAAGCTCCTTTCATCTGGTGGCTCCAACACCCCCTGGGGACACTGCCCCTCAGCAGGACCCTGTATACAGCAGCTGAAGAGCAAAGAGTGTGCGTGGAGCAGGGCCCAGAACTGGAGCAGAAACACTTTGCTTCTATTCTTTTTCCCCAGGTCGTCCACAGCCTGCACGGGAGACTGGGAACGACATTGTACCTGCTTGACCAACTGGACAAAGAAACTACTGAGCATACAGCAGTTCTACCAGGTCTACCATCCCTCCTTTCTGAAGCCTCTCTTCGGTCTTCCATGACACCTTTCTCTCTTGGTCTCTGTCTTCAAATATCTGGACTAAGGGTGTTCAGTCCCTTTCACTGCTGCTTTCTTTCATCCAGCCCCTTCCCATGGGTAGCCCCCCAAATTTGTCTCTTTCCTCATTTCTCTGTTCACTATGTTAACCTCCCTGGAAGACTTCCTAAACAGCCAGAACATCTATCTCCATCTCTTCATGCCTCCATGAAAAACCTGTTCCTCATCTTGAAAGTCACCATCCTGGTAAGTGGATGTCTACACTGCTATCACTAAATCAGAAAACTGGGAGGGATCCCACATTCTTCCCTTGCCCTGATAAACAACTGATACATCAGGCTGGAAAACTGTTTGCCGTGGAGGCCGTCCTCTGCATTAGAGGGTGCTGAATGTCCCCTGGGGAGAGGGCATCACCCCCAGTTGAGAAGCACATCACCCAGTTCTATAGATTCAACCAGTACAGTATTTATCTCCTCCATTCTATTTTCTTGCTATTAATTTTATTAAGTTCCACATCATTTTTTGTCTGCCTTTCTCCACCTGACTCCTACCTGACTGTGGAAAGTTGCCTGACCCAAAGTTATTCCTAACTCAAACCTTCATTGCTACCTTCCTTTAAAGAAAAACAGAACATCTGCTTTTCCGCCTCCCTGAGTAGCCAGGTGACAATGTTTAGCATGGCAAATTAGGTTTGCAAAGGGGTAACAGCCAAACTTAAAGTGTCCAAGGCTTTGGGATCATCTGGCTTGGACAGCATCTCAGACTCGTCACTGGTTAAATGTGTAGCTGTAGGAAAGTTACTGAGGTTCTGAACTTGAAGGGTTAACTGGGAACCCATCAGTCACACTGAACTTGTACGGTTACTGTGGAGATAAACGAGCTAATATGTATAAAGTGTTTAGCACACCTGGCTGGATGTAAACCCTGGCAAATGGTGGCTTTGACACGGTAATGGCAGGGATGATGTACTCTCTTTTCCTTGCTAATCTCAAAGGCCACGAGTCCCATCTTACCCCACCATGCTTGCCTTTGAAGACTCAGTTTAGCAGGCTTCCTCTGGAAGTTTTCTCACACATTTCCTTCCAAACTACAGGCCCTTTCTTAGATGTTACTTGTTTTTCTACTTCACCAGACAAAGATCAGATCTTTTCTTGTCTGTTCCAGGACCACCAACACACATTGCTCAATAGATGAGAGGCTCAATATAGGTTTGTTGACCAAGTCAACAAACGAATGAATATAGTAATATACACCAGCCTTGCAAATAATTTCTCTTCCTTTTAGTGGCGGGGCAAGGGGGGAGGTGGGGAGGTGGGTATTTAAAGAGCTTCTGTCAGATCTACCAGGTGAAGTTTCAAAAGAAAATTTACCTGGCTAGCCTAGCACCTCTGACCAGCTTTTAAGTAAACTGAAGCCAGGGAACAAATTATTCAAAGGGTAAAGAGGAAAACTATACACAGAACCCCAACCTCTGCGGACATCCTTTAAAAACCTTATTCTCAACAAATTCACCTAGACTCTCACAGAGAGCCGCCCTGCAAAGCGCCGACAGAGGAGTCGCAGCTTGACAAGCGCTTCCCAAAGCCAAGAGCCGCACAGCTGTGCTTCCAGGAACTGTTACCGAGACGCACACACGCTTTGTTCACCTGTCCAGGCTCTATTAAGCAGGCTGTTAATAAATTGAAAAATACCCGCATTTCTAGGGGAAAATGAACAACAGTGACCGTAGCTGGTGTTATTTTGGTCTCTCTCTGATGGAGAACCGACCGCATGTGGCCGGAGCCCTGGTGGTGGCCTTTCTCCCTGGGTTTTGGACCCAACCACCTGTCCTTGGCCGTTTAGCCGGCTCCGGATAAGCTCCCTTCCCTAGACCGGAATTTATTACATCATCTCTTCTGGAGTGATCCCTCCATCAAATCTCATTAAAAAGGGACGAGAAATGAATTCCTGGAAACACGTTCCTTAAAAGGACTCCCAGAAAAACCCCTTTCCTTTCCCCTTAAAAAAAAAAACAAAAAACCAGGGGCCACAGGAATACGCGCACAACTCACTCTTTCAAAGGTCACTTTCATCCGAACGACCCCGAGTCTCCGTGAGTTTCTGCCTTTTTCCGGCAGGCCCCCGGCGACTCCCGCGCTCCCCGGACGCCTGACGGGCACACCCCGGGGAGGCAGGCTCGCGGCGGGGCGGGGGCCGGGCGACGGGGCGCTGGGAGGGACGAGCCGCGTCCCGCCGCCGGGCCCACCTCCTCCCGCGGCGCGGCCCCCGCCCCGCCCGGCCGGCCCGGCCCCCCGGGCTGCGCTCACTGTTGGCCGCGGCCACCTCGTGGGCCGGTGACGTGAGCGGACGGCCGGACGCACCTGCCAGCCTCCCCGGGAGCCCCGCGCCGGGCGGCCTGCAG
>JAQQAC010003801.1:33081512-33097864 GCA_029783875.1 Phataginus tricuspis | reverse complement strand
GCTGCCGGGCCGCGCTCCGGGGGACCGAGCCGGCGCCTTCCGGCCTGCAGCGCCAGGTGAGCGGCGGCCCCGGGGTCTGGGCGCTGGGGGCTCCGCGGGCGCGTCCCGGGGCGCCTCCAGCTTGCGGAGACGCCCCTCGGGGTGGGGAGGGGGCCGCCGGTGTGCCTCCCCGGCCCGCCTCCCCGGCGTCCTCTCGGTCCCCTGCGTGCGGGTTTCGGCCTCTCCGGTGCACCCCGAAGGCACGTCGGTGCGGCGGCGGCAGGGGCGGCCCCGCCCCGAGGCTCCTGGGCTCGCGGGGCCGCCTGCTCGGCGCTTCCCCCGTCCAGCCCCCGTCCCCTTCCCCGTCGGGGCCGCCCGGCTCCCCGGGAAGCTCTGGGCAGGGAGGGCTCGCGCGGCCCGCCGCGGGCGCTGGCCTCCCGCCTGGGCCTTGCAGGAGCGCTCGCCAACGCCTTTGGAAGGAGAGCTGCGCAAAGTTTTGGCCTTCTTCGCCCTGATTTGGGTCACTGAGGCGCAGGGGAGTCAGGCCGACTTTCTCTTCCGGCTGAGCTGAAACAGCTGACAGGGCACCTGGAGCGGGAAGTTCACCAGTAAATGGGAATTTGCCCAAAGAAGGGAACTTTTCGTTGCTTATAATTCCCGCCCCACTGGGAAGAGGATGCGGACAGTTTGAGCAAATCTCAGGTCAAGTGAGGGGGGGCTGCAGGGACTGGCGGTGGAAGAAGGACAAGCCCCTTAGACACTCAGAAGCTGAGAGCAGGTGGATTTAGAGACAGTTTGGGTAGGGGGTGGCTTGCGTCCTTAGACGATCTTAAGTCATTCTTTTATTCTCTCCGCGTTCGTCCAGAATGACTAATAGACGCTTTTCGAGCAGATTCCATTGTCCCAGCAAACTGCCGAATCAAATTTATTGCTAACGGCTTTATAGAATCTCACATGTTTAGAGCCAGTCCTGGTCTTTCGGTTTGAAATTGTTACTCACAGAACGGACCAAGCATCGTCATAGGAGCGCCGGCCTCACGCACAGAGTGGCGGCCTGAATGCCAGGAAGCGCTTTTGCGCCCCGGGAGAGTAAGGGACGCAGGCAGGCAGTACATGTGCCTTGGAGATTTGGGCCACTCTGTGCTTTTCCAAGCATTATAAAGCAGGTTCGTGTAGACAAGTTAGTAAGTAATTAATGTGACTTAAGAACATTTTCAAGAAAATGTGTTCTGCGTAACTGTTGGTGGTCCGGCATTGTGTCCACAGCCGTTGATTTTGAAAATTCCTTACATTGCTCCTGACCATGACTGGCTACCCAACACGAACAGCTACTTAATTTTAGCCTTTGTAGATTTTACAGATTAAATTTAAACCAAATGTGAATCAAGTGCAGATACTTCAGTGACCCGACAAAGAATTTCATATGCTTATTCGTTTTGTTCAAAATATTTTAATTATGGGGTAAAAGGTTTCCTACTCATATTCCTCTTGTTTCAAAGAATATATTCCTTCTTGTATGTGTATTAGAGGGCCAAACTGCAAAACTGATTTTTGGAATAATTAAAAGAGTGTAAGCATTTATATTTCCCTTTGAAGTATGTTCTTCTAGGTTAACTTTAACTTGAACAAATAACCTTTTATTTTGAAAAATCATTCTTGTAAAGAATGCATTTAAGTTTTGAAACTAGAAAAACATCTTAAAAAGAAAAAATAAACCCATAAATGTGTGCCCACAAATGTGGGCTTTCATTCATTTTTATAAATATGACAATGGATGTAGTTTTCTGCACCAGTTGTATTTAAGTGACAGATTTTAGCCTTACCCAAAGCTGGGCATTGTTTTACACTGTGTGTAATTATGAAGTTATAGTGAGTATTGACAATGTCAGCTGTCACCTGAAGATTAGAGGGGATGAAATAATGACTGAAATTCTGTAGCGTATAAAGGAGATAGAAAAGCTTCTGTTTTCAGAAAGATAATATCTGTTACTGAAATGCGGTGGACAAGCAGGTCTGATTCTTTAGACACTGACTTAGGAGTGGATCACAAAAATGTGACTGAATTATTTCAGCAGATGGACTACCCACTTTCTCCTCAACCTTAACTTGTTGGGTTACACCAGCCTAAATGTTGAATAAAAAACCCCAGAGTTCTTTTCAAATGCATCAGTGAAACAGCACCATTTAACTAGGGGCTTTCTGCCCTGCCATAGATTTCTGCTTCGTTATTTTTGTTACCCACTATTAATCACACTATATATCTCATTCATTCAGCAAACGCTTACTGAGTGTCTCCCCTGTGTCAGGCTCTGTCTTAGGCCATGAGATAATCAGTGAACGAAACACATGCCTGTCTCTGCCCTATGGGGCTTTCGTTCCATGTTCTGTGCCGTTTTCTGGTTTGCCAAACATTGTCATAGTTGTCAGCTGCTCTAATCCTTGTAATAGGCCAATTTTTCTCTACAATGATTATTCACCTGCTTATTTTCTTTTTGTCTGAAGTATCGATTTAAACATCTGTGGACTTGTGAAAGAGAAAAAAGTTGCCCCAAATCTTCATATTCCTTAGATGGGTCTTTCATTAAATATGAGAAACGAATAAGGGAAAATGGGATAACTAAGTACATGTACCAGAATAATAAATCAGACTGTGATTTTGTATCTGAGCCCTTAAGGAAGGAAACTGGTCTTCGCTTTCATCTGTCTGCAAGGTGGTAGCGAAACTGTGATACGGGCTTGTAGGTCATGGATGAAAGGAGAGCTGTCAGTCTCCATCCCTGGAAGTTTGCTGGTGTTTGAGTATTTAGAGCAAGAAAAGGAAACACTCCATAGCTATGTGCTGTCAAGTTGTTTATGTAGAGTAAAAGGGCGCATTCATTCCTCAAGGCTCGAGAGGGGCACATTTAGTGCACGAGGCAGCAAGTAGGTTCACCTCTAGGGGTTATATCTGAAACAAAATCTTGGATCTGTCATAGTTTATTAGTGGAAACCAAGAGGTTTTGCAAGTAAATCCCAATCAGAGGATTCTTTCCTAGATGCTTGCTAATATCATTATTTGGCAGATATTGTGTAGATTAAAATATTCATAGTTCTGTAAATAAAAAGTCTTGAAATGCAAAAAGCTAACAATTTAAATTTCTTTTGGTTATGCCACCAATTTTCTTCAAGCCTTGGACATAGCCTTGCTTTTTAAAAGCATTTATTATTTTAAACACTGGAAAATGCTTGCTATAAAGATAATTTCTTGAATATAATTTCTTGATTATTAAATCTACTGCATATAAAAAGATTGGAAAGCAAATGTTAATTCTGGATAGGTGAATTGAACTATTTTTTTAGAGTAATTTTCTCAAGGGTGTTGTATTGTATGGTAGAAAAATGGGCCAGATCCACCGTATCTTCTCTGGCACCTGGTTAGGACTGTTTCTTACCACTGATAGTTAACCTACATGCTGCTTTTGTTGCCCACCTCCCAGGCCCAGTTGCTATTTACTTAGTAACCCTTGACTCTGTCTTAAACTACTTGCAGCTATGTTTTGTGCTTCAACTTGTAGTTTTTCTGACTTTCACTGAGATTTTTCTGAGATTCGCTGAAAGTGTGAAATAAAGTAGCTTCTTCTGCATTTTCTGCACCTGAGGAGGGAGGAGAAGATGGATCTTTGCTCCAACTGGGGATTATTCTAACTGAAGACTTTGTGATCTGAGCCAGAGTTTGTTACCTGTTTTTGCTGACACTATGCTCCAGACTTGTTCTGACAAATTAAAGCCACAGAACCTTGCATGTTGATGATGCTGACCCAGAACTAGGGCAAAGAGCATGGGGAATCCAGAAAGGAGTGGCAAAGGGGCCCAGTCTAGTGGTTTTTGCTCAGGCCATCGCCTCGGCCGTGCTTTGGTGGAATTGGTAGATGAGACTGAACTATGTTCTTGCTGCCTCTGTATATTTTTTGTAATCTGCTTAACATGTCTTTGGGTTTATATTAACATATTAATAACTTTTACATAGTTTATGAGGAATCCGCTCCAGGCAAATTGATATATGGTCCTCAAGTCAGTGACCTCATTCAGGTTCAAGAATTCACTGCAGTGAAGGGAACCCAGAGGACTAAGAGTCCTCCCTCCTCCCTGCTGATGGAATACACCACACTCCTTACCACATAATGTCAAAGCTGGAGCTGCAGCAGGGTCACAATTTCTCTGCATTTAATTTGCCTCTGATTGGAGCACTTCTCTCTCTCCCAACCCCTAACATATGCTTCCCTCCTTCTCTTTGACAACAAGGAATCTGTGTGTTAGCATATATATATGGAAGCTATTGAGATTTAATAATAAAGCAGGAGTAGGAACATTTTAGAATTTATCCCTTAACTCTTACTCACTTTGGGAATTTGGGGATTATTTTAAGAGGCACAATGGTTTGAATGCCCAGAAAATTGCATTCCAATGTAGGCCGAAATAAACATAGGATTCAGAGTTTAATTCAGGAAACCAAAGGATACCATATGTTGTGGGCAATTTAAAAGGATTGTCCACAGTGATTTTATCAACATTAGTTTGCCATAAATGTGGCTCAGATGTTGAAGCCAAAGCTGTGCATTGGACTCCATTGTGTCCCTCTTGGAGTCCACCACCTCCTTCCTGTTCTTTTTCCCACTAGAAGAAAGTCCCTTTTGTGGAAAGAAGGCATTTTCTCGCTAGGCTGCTGCTGAACAATGATAGAAATGGTAGCAACTTGAAAGTAATAAATGTGTAAGTAGGTAATAGATGTGTTTATAAAATACTTTGAGATTCTTTGCTATGAAAGGTTTTAAGGAGTGAAGTGTTGTCTTTAAAATATTTACACACGCGTGTCCTTATGTTAGGGTCAGGGGTAAACACTCCTCACCCAGCCTGCTCTCCACCCGCCTGTTCACACTCTTGATTGTCCACAACTTCAGGACCCATCCTATATCTTTTGAGGGAACTTGATTTGAAGCTCTTAATACAGTATTTGTCCACTTGATCTTGGGTTAATGGAGACTCTAAGTAAATTTTTTTCTTAATTACAGGGATTCTTTTTTCATAGTGAAGGTACAGAATTTTTAAGTCAGTTAAGTGACTTTGAGTTTCATTCAAATACACCTGGAGTCTGTCAGAAATAAAAAGTCAAATTGTAGAAAGAAACGATATGATTTTTATCTAGGAATGCTTGTTAGAACCCTTACGTAAGACTTCATTAGATCATGCATCTATTTTATACTCTTAGTAAGAAATTGGAGTTTTGCCTTAACATGCTTACCAGACCCCTGTGCATTTTATTACAAAATGTTTTACTTTAGTCATGTTTCCACTTTAAATGAAATCTCTCCCTTTCATTTTGTTTAGCCTCCAGTCAGTCCTTGATTGGGCACTGCTGATAAAGTTACCATAACTGATTTCATTTTAATAGCACTATTCATTTGTCAACCAGCTATTAGTTGGGAATATTTCAGGAACACATTATTTTTTCTTTTGGTCAGTTATATGAACAGTAAACTCAGGGCACTAAAATTCTTTCTGAAGTCAAAGATCAAAAAGCATCTCTAAGATTTTAGGCTCTTGTTTCAGGACCAAAGCATCTGGGAGAAGAACAGAAAAAAATCTTTTAAGCCTTTTCGTATGTTTTGTTGAATATTTAATTGCCTTCTTGTTTATAAATATTCCAAAGACAAACTAGGTTTTCACTTCCTTTCACATGTTCAGGCATGAAGCCCTAACAATCTTAATTTTATTACTTTCTAGTGACTGTCAGAGATAAAATATACAGTATATACATTTGTACCAGTTCTGTGGTGAGGACTCAAAATTTCTTGAGATGTAAAAGTTTAAATCTCTAACACTTTTTAAATTAAAATATATGAAGGAGTTAGTAAACTGTTCTTTGGAAAGATTTACTCACATTGAAAGAGACTAAAAACCATGACTGCTGACAAGGTTTTTAACAGACTGTCCTAGGGCTGGATTGAATTTAGGTGTGTTGAACCAATTCTGTAGTTATATTGAGTCTGAAACCAAGAGACAGGCTGATTCTTCAAAGCAGGAATATTTATTTGCATATGTATTTTCTGTAGGTGCTTTCGCACAACAAATTGAATAGCTGCAACAGAGACTGTGTGGCCTGCAAAGCCTGATGTAATTACTAGCTGGCTCTTTAGGACAGAAGTTTGCCAACACTTCCTCCAAAGCACAAATGGCAAATTGGGTAAATTTAAAAATACTGTAAAGTTTTCTCAGCTGGTTTTAGCTGCATGTGTATGATTGTAAAGCCTAGATACAAGTCTGAGCTCTCTCTGGTGCTGGTTATACGATCCTAAGTTAACTCATGTGACCTCACTGAGCCTGTTTCCTCATTTCAAAATGAGAACATGGGTTGGGATAAGCATTTGAATTCCAAAAACATACTTCGAAAGTCCATTGATAATACACAGGGAGAGGCGTTAAACGCTCTTGTCCACCATTCTGTCGTAAGTAACATTTTGATGAAATGGGTATTGCTGCGCAAGAAACCATCCCAACATTTACAGGCTTAAAGGAACAAGTTGTAATTTTCTCTTGTGGGTTGACTGGACTCTGCGGGGTGGTCCCCGCTCAGAATCTCACTGCAGGTGGCTGTCCGCTGGGGCTGCAGTCCTCTGAAGGCTTCGGGACTGGGTGTCCGGGACGGCTGTCTGCCCGGGGCCAGGCTCGCTGCGCCCAGCAGGAGCTGCCCTCCACACCTGATCTTCCCAGGGTCCCGAGCTGCTTGTAGCGTGGTGCCTGGCCTCTGAAAAGGCGCCTTCCAAGGACATCCAGCCGGTATCGCAAACCTTTTTATCACGTGGCCTTGCAAGCTCAGAATGTCCCTTCCACACCCCTGGGTCAAGCACGTTGGCAGGACCATCCCAAGTGAAGAGGAGGGGAAAGAGCCGGCCTCGCGATGGGAGGACGGCTAAATAATTTGCAGCTGTTGAAACTCTGCCACAGGGTGAAAGCAGGAGGGCCGCCCACAGACGTGATCCCTGCCCTCTCCTGGGGGGGACCCGTGTGCACCTGACCCCGGCGGTGGCATAGCTGGGAGCCGAGGCAGCCTTTCCAGGCTGGGAGGGTTCTGGTGCCGTTCTGGTACCGTATTCTCTTCTGCGGTGTCGGTGGTGCAGTACACATAGCAAGAAGCGTCCCCACATTTAGCTCATGTTTTCCAAACTAACAAAGACCCCTTGCGGGGGCAGTGAACCGGGCTCCACAGTGGGAGGAGAAGCGGGGCCTGCGCGTGTGTGAGGCTGGAGACCCCCCCGGGGGGTCCAAACCAGCGATTACTGACCACCTGCTGCCTCCCCGTGTTCTCACTGTGAAGGGTCCTCCCTGTTAGCCTGTCCTTGTTCACATCTGTTCCACTACTGCCAGGCGAAGTTTTCGAAAATAAAGCTTTGTCATATTACCAGACCACTCAGGAAATCCTCGATTATCCCCCTTTGGCCATGAGAACAAATAAAAACACTGTTTGTCCTTCGAGACCTCCGTGGCAAGGGCCGGTGGCTCCCTGTGGGCTCCCCTGGCCTGTGCCAGCAGGTGCGCTGGGCTCCTGGAGCCAGGCATGCGCCGCCCCCAGCCAGGCCTCCCTTCCCACTGGGCTGCCTGCCCTTGGGAAATGCTTTCTCTCTCTCTCGCCTTTCTGAGTACCTTCCAAGCCAAGGCCCAGGGGAAGTTGTTGGTCCTGCTTAAAGCCTTCTTTACCAAAGCCTTGCTAACAGTATGCATTCCTTTTCCCTCCAAGTTTTAGTGGCAGTCTGGACCAAGCTGCTGAGTTTTGGGTGTTGTCATAGAGTCGACCTCAGACTAGGAGGGTAAAGGCAGGAGGGAGGCTGACATGTATTGAGCACCCGCTACTGCCAGGCGTTGGTCTGTGTTCTCAGTGGTCCCATCCTGGCTGTACCTTATAATCACCTGAACAGCTTTTGAAAAAATGCTGTGCTTAAGGGGCCACTCGCAGCCAGCCTGAGTTAATCCTATTGGGTTAGTCTAGGGCCTGGGCATCTGTGTCTTTGAAGAGTACTCCAGATAATTCCAATGTGTATTCAGGGTGAAGAATCACTGGTTAGGGAAACATACAGTGTGAATTTTTTCAGACCTTATCTCTTTCACTAGGAATGCTCATATTTTACAGAACAAGATTGAATTTGGGAGTTCAGAGAAATGTACACTTCTTTTCCTTGACCAGCAGATTCAAATCTGCAAATTAAGGGACAAAATGCAGAATTCTGTCCTCTCAGGGAGGGGACTGCCCTCGCCTCCTCATTGTCCCGGCACACAGTGCATTATTTGGCACTTGATCGATATGCAATAAATATTATTTGCACAGAATTAAAAAGACAGAATCAGACAGATAAACACTGCACTTGATTTATCTTCTCATGAGCTGTACCAGAACATTAAGACCTTTGTTTTTCTGTCTCTGAAATGCTCTGCTGTGGTTTTCTGATGAGCAGAAAGATAAAGGATGAATATCCTTGCTTTCCCTGGTGAATGAAGGCAGATTTGCATGTGGATCACATAAATGAACTACTTTCAGGTTGTGTGATAAAAGAAATCACACCTCATTAGATAAGTGATATTTCTTAGGTCTTATTATTCAAGACGGATGGTTGCCCTTCTTTACTCTTATTTTTGAGTTCACTCTTCTCCACATAGTCTGCTCAATTGTGTGTTATTTTCAGGTCAGAAGTTGAGATTTCTTTATTCTCAGTGTCCATGTACCCGGCACTTAGAGGGGGTCATTAAAGCCATCCTTCTGGAGTTATTTAATTCCCTGTTACTCTTTCCCAGAGGTATTTTTTGACCCTTTGGTTGCCTTAAGGAACCTTTTCTCTTTTCTCCTCATCCTCCCTAAAATGTGCTACCCAATTAGCAGAGCATAACAGGGACTCCTGAAATTCATCTGAAGGTTTTTAGTATTAGTGGTCGTCAGTATTTCTTTGAAATGTCAGCTCCATCAGTCAGTACCACAGTTTGCACTGACAATAAAAAAATGTGTTTTCATCCCGTGTAGATACCTGTTGCTCTTCCCCGTCAGTAGAGAATGCAACAAATAAATAAACAAATAATGAAACATTAAAAATTACTGCTTGCTTTCTAAACAACAAAATTTTGAAAATAATTTCTCTCGCTAGGCTTGTAACCCTCCTTGGCTGTGGGGTGCTTCCGTCATGGACCCATCTAGTTAGTTATTAAGGTAAAAAAGAAAATTGGGCCAGTTTGCCATGAAGTTGGGTTTTTGAATTCCCCTCTAAACATTTGAAATAATTAATAGATATTTTGATTCTGTGTCTTCAGATAAGCCATAACATCTGATTAAGTAGTGAAAGGTTCATGAAGTTTTCTGTGAATAAGTGATTTTAGTCATTTGGATTCAGACAGTTTAGTTCCAAAAATTGAAGTCATCTGTCTGCCATTTGTAGATTCCCACAGAAACTGGGAGCTAGATCTGTCGGCAGGACGCCAGATTCAGAGGATCCAACGTGTTGTACTGACAGAACCGAAGTCCTGCTCTAGACGCTGACAGTGTGTGTTTTTTTCCAGAGGAAAGACCATTCGTTTTCTCTTATGAGAAGTTTAATTGGGGATGTGTCCAATTTCTAGGCTCCAGCTCTTAGGAGTTACAGGCAGTCTGTGTGCATGAAATCCCTGTCCCTCATGGGATGTAATCACTACACCAAACTATTTATGCTTCTCTTGTCTTTTTAAAAACCATTTGCTGAAAACAGCTGTCACCACACTCCAGTTCATGCCCGTCAGAGGCGACCGCCAAGGAGCGAGATAGCCCGTGCTGCATTGGTAGCCGGCCCGGTGCCTGGCGTATACTAGGCACTTCCTAAATATTCTCATAAATATTGCTCAGTGAGCCTGCAAGGAAATGTTCCCAGTATGATCAATGATGAAGTGCCTGCATCCAGACTGCAGTGATGGCCCTGGACGCACCCGCCATCCGGAAGGAAATCTTGCTTTCTGCCCTTCTCAGGGCATCTTCGAAGCAATCCTTTAATGACTCACCGACGTTTTAACACATCTGTCAACTTGTCACTTTGTTTTTGAGTTTCCTTTTTTTGCTCATTGCTTTAAAGAGGATGTGCTTTACAAACATTTAAAAGAATGATACACGTATAGTTAATGCCTCGCATTGTCCGAAATAGGAATTTCCTGGTGCCTTTCTACACTCCTGCAATCATGTGCTCAGCTGGGTCAGCATTTGACTTGGATGGCAGTAGGAGCGTTTGAAAACAAGGCGCTCCTGATTGGGATTTCACAGCAACTTCCACGTAAGCCAGCTTAAACCAGGTTCATTTATGTGCAGAATCAGGAATTAACTTATCTCCTGTGTCAGTGTATGTGGGTCAAAGAGGTGATTTAAAGTGATGAAGAAATTTTTCACAAGAGAAATTTAAGCCCGGTCACGTCACATTTAATTCTTTAGCTACTGGAGCTGTTACTGTAGATAGCATGTCATTTTGATTACAGTTTTAATGTTTGAATATAGGGTAACATAACCCTATTTCAGACTGTTCAGTTAAAACTTTTTTTTTTTGGTTAAATTTAAGACTAAGATCATGTATCGTGGAACCTCATTCATTAGTGGATCACTTGTCTGAAGTAAACCAGCCATTTTTTAATCCATTATTTGTCCCATTTTTAGGGCCATAGGATTAGACTGAGTTACATTTTGGCTAGAATAGTAAAATTTGTAATTTGCAGCGTATTCTGCATGGTTATTTTAACAGTATCTCTAGAGTACTTATTTTCTACACTTTATGTTTGAATGAAAATATTTCTTTTATCTGTGTGTTTCCAGTTGTCATGATAAATGTTTCATTGCATGTAAATGCAACATTACTGAGTCTTCTTCTTTTACTTTGATTTAAAATGCCAAACAGCACAATAGCCATAACTTAATTATCTATGGAATGTTTATTTTGGAGGCAAAATAATTTAGTTAACAGAAATGCTTGAGAATAAGCATAATGAAGCAACTTTTATACATAGAAATGTATTTTCATTTGTCAAAGTACTTCATATATTCATGGGAATAATGGAAAATATGACTGCCTAAACAATTCCATATGCTTGTAATACAGTTTGAGATGTTAAATTCAAATGAAATGATTTATCATTTCTGTGATGTCTTTACAGAAGAACTTATGATAACAATGAAATTAAAAAATTTTTATAGAACTTTTTGAACACCAAAGGGTTTCTTTATCATACTTTGCTTAGTTGCCATATTTTCAAAACAGCATTAAGATGAACATTTTATTATTTGAAAAATCCAGATATTAAACTACGAACATTAATACTGACAACTTTCCATTGTATTATAGAAAAACCTGCATTCATGATTAATTTGCAATTTGAAAGCATTAAGGACCTGAGACTATAAAATTCTTATTGGGCAATACACTTATTTTGATATATCTTTCAACAGTATTGGTGAAAATAAACATATGCTTATTGATTGATTAAAATACAAGTCTGAAATTACTGCCCTTGAAAAAGGTATATATGCATATCAAAATAATATGCACTAAGTAAGATTAGGAAAAGAAAAAAATTGCCATTGAATATGAAGGGGGAGTAATAAAAATACTTATTTTCAAGTCCTGTTCTAGATTTTGAGGTTATCTGTTATGGAAGATACTGTATTTCAGGGTGTGTCAGAGGTGTGTTACCTAAGATCAGAAGTTTCCTGTTTATTAGTTTTATAAGTCATTCAGTAATTTATTGAAAATTTACTAAGAATGTGTCAAGTGCTCTGCTGGGTGTAACATGGTAAAAGCAAACTGCCCACCTTCAGGAAATCTCACCTATATTTATCTTGTACTGACCCCCATTATACTTAGGATGTGGAATATTCAGGGTATTTAACCAAAGGCTGGCATATAGCAAATGTTCAGTAAAGAGCAATTACTAATGTTCTGTGACATCCTTTATAGTTATTTTTCATCTGATGAGGAACAAAGTTTAAAATTTCTGCATTTCCAAGAGTAATGATAACTGTTCCATGTATGTGTATTGAAAACATTATGAATAGCAATAGTTCTATGCAATGAGCAGAACAGAATTTTACGGCAACTCTTTATACTATAAACACAAATGCTTTCAGATTAACTAGACTTCTCTTGAGAGAAAATGTTATTACTATTTTCAAATACTTTTAAGTGTATGAAAGTGATTGGAAAAAAAAAGAAACATTTTGTCATGGAATTGCCGAGTCAGCTGTTACCAACTTTGGTCTCCAACGAGCTACATGTTTTGAAGAACCTTCCAAAAATAAATAGCACAGTGATATACTCTTAAAAAATTAAACTTAAGCACTGAACATTCAAATTGTTGCTTGGTAAGTATTGGTAAATATGATAGTCCCTGGCCACATGAGTCTATTTAATTTAAAATACCTCAAGAATTCAGTTATTCAGTCCTATCAGCCACACTGCAGGTGCTCGGTGGCCATAGGTGGCAGGCAGGTGCCGTGTGGAATAGTGCAGATCTAGGGTATCTGCATCTTCACAGAGCGTTCTCCTGGGCAGTGCTCATCTGTGATGTGTGGTCCGTATTTATTACTTACAACTATGACCACACAGAAAATGAACTATTAAGTTGGGTTTTGATCATTTGAGGTGTTCCACCACATTTTCCATGTCTTGATTCAGTTATTTGGCAAGGTCTTTGACCAATGACAGTCCTTTAAAATGACTTTAATTTCAGTAAGAGTTAAAACTAAGTAAAGGCTCAGGAAACGAAGGGCTTTCCTCAGTGGCATTCGGGAAACTGGAATTTCGGATATTGTATGAAAAAACGGCTAATCAATGAGATCCATGCTTTCTCTGCAGTGCCTCCCAAACCTTTCTTTCTGAACGCCCCGCCACTCTGCTCTGCATGCTGCGGTGGGTCCTGCCGGCGCCCTGCCTCCACCACTGCTTTTCCAAGTAAGTTTTCACGCTTCATCAGCAATGCCTCAGCTCCTCTGTAAGCCCGAGCAGCAGGATTTAATGTGCTCTGGAGAACTAATTGGCAGTGCGATGGCAAGGAGCTAATTCCCCACTAAAAATCACAGCATTCCCATTCAGGAATTTTCCAGAGGTTTATCAGAGCTGGGCACACTGAGCCATTGTGAGAGGTTTCTGATGGCACTGAAGCCCCGCACTCACCCACCGAGCGGAGTGACTTGGTTCCTGTTTGGTGGAAAAGCTCTCAGAGGGACCCGTTTGGCTCTTTTCTGGAGTGTGTAGCAATACTCACTTATAAGAAGAAAAAGGAGGGAAGGAAAGCTAAGAAATTGTGCGGTGTAAAATTTCCATTCAGTTTCAGATGTCACACAAAGTTACTCCGTGTCCATGGTGAATAATTAAAAAATTTCAAGATTGTAAAAAGAGATAAGTACCTCCTTTTTATGATCTTAAAGAAAACCAACCAGAGTCAGAAATATTTTCAAGAGAGTATTTCTGCAAATATTACAAAATTTTACTAATGTCCAGAGGTGGAGTGAGGACAACTTACAAAAAGTTGTAGCACGTGTGCACACACACACTCCCATGCAAAGAAAAAGTATCTAACTAAAAGTTCACCTTGATCTTGACATTTCTGAGTCAGATAGGAATTTGGAGGCAGGGAATTTGCGTTTATGATAAAGAAGGCCGGTGGAGGGGCTCATTTGTTTCTGCTGCCCAAGAGGAGACATGTTTTCAGGTTAACCACTCTGTCTGGTGAAAAGAAACAGCTACACAGTCCGGCTACAGGCTCCAAGCTGGGATCCCCACTGCTTCTCTGCATGTGTTTTATGGATGTTGCCGATGAGCGGTTGTTCAGCAGCAGAGTGATTCCTGACAAGTGGGGCAGCAGATGCTGGCCGTGTAATGAGCTGCAACTGTCTCTTTAGGGGCTGGTACTTTCCCACAGAGCACTTCACAGGCGGGGACCCAGCCACAATGAGCGGCCGAGCCATAGCCAATCACCACTTTCACTGGACTAGTCCACACGCGACCTCATGGTTTTTCACTGTGCAGGTGAACTTTAGGAACCATTTTGCATGGAAAAGGCCTGGGCATGGGTCAGTTGCCCTTTTGTGTGGCCATAAAGCAAGGGCCTGTGTGCCAGTCTTTTCTCCTGTCTCACATCCCGAGTGAATTTCTGGGCACCATTTAAAGCACTTGACTGAGAAATAAAGCAGTGAATGAAACTGACTTTTATAGACTCTTTCTAGCTCATCTTCCCACATAACCCTGTCCACCTGAAAAGGGGTTTAGCGGATGAGCTGAGTGTATCCAGGGCTTGCTGAATACATAGGGCCCATTATCAACTGTGGGGATTGTCTATTAACCAGGACTGATATGCTGCTATTCTGGAAGTGACCTATTAATTGTCCATTTAACTAGAATATATCGATTCAAACAGGAAAACAGACTCCGTGACTAAACCTTTTGCTCTCTCCTTCAAGGTGGTCCCCTAGGAGGGCAATTGAAACCGTTGTGCAAATTAAGGAGACATTTATCATCATAGATTAGGGTATCAGGAAAGATTGCTGGAGTAGAGGTTTAAAGCCCAAATATCTGATACTGTATCCTGGGGACATCTCTGTGGAATGAAATTTATAGTGTTGTACTCCACCATGGGGATTAAAAGTGGCCCACACCTAGTTTATTTCACCTTGATGTAATACTGGTCTTCTACTTCAGAAAATCCCTGGCGGTGTGGTTTAGGTAAGTGGAAATGGACAAAAAATTTCACGTAACAGGTGGACATTCACGGATGTGTGTGTTTATTCATTTTTTGGTAGCATTTTAATGACAGTCTCTAAGCTGTAAAACTGTACTAATGCCCAGGCTGGTTGAATGGAGCGAGCACAGAAAAGAATTCTAAAGACATTTTCTAGATAATTTCGTCTTCTCAACTGCTTGAAATATTACTTTAAGCAGGTCCCCGTTTCCTCCGTCTGCTTCTCGGTCTTGCCCTCTTCAACCTTCAGCAAAACTGCTGTAGGTTGTGTGTCTGTCCCTGGACGCTTGTATCTTTTACTGAACACAACATACAAGGGGACGGTGGGCACACGCAGGTCAAGGACGGGGTGTGCTGGCTTTGGCTTGTCTCTGTTTCCAAAGTTGGTGTTTTAAACAGTGTAGAGAGGCTGCAAATGTTTTAAATAAACTTCTGTGTCTCCTTAGTTGTAAATCTGAAATGGATCTCTTTATTTTTTGTTTATAATGTTCATCGTATTGGAAGCAAAAAATAACGAAAGGGGTGGATTTCATGCTGTCAATAAAGAATTTTACATATGTAACCATGATCTCAAGAAACAGTTGATAAGACTTATATCTATCTGCACAGTAATCCTTATGTAAGGCATTTACTAGGTTTTCTCTTTCTTTTCTCCTTTTTTCAATAATAAGAATGATTTTTATGCCCAAGCATTTACATTTTTTTCCATTGTGCAGAAGAGGACCGTGAGCCGTCCAAGTAATCTTGCATTAAGTTTCAACATGGACAGCCAAAATTAAGGTTTATTCTAAAAATTGTAATAAATGGTGAAGTCAGTGGCCTTCATTATTGCTTCACAATACTGACTTCCCTCTGTCTGACAGGGTGGTAGCAGGTCAACACGTCTGTAACTAGCAAGTGAAATACCATTTTGACTTTTTTAACATGACTCACGTGTTGGAAACTAATTTAGCCTCTCTTGTTACAATTTATGATTGACTTGTCACAGTGTGGGAACCATCATTCATCCAGGGCCCTTCTCATACAAAAAATGATGGAATAAGCTATTAAAACAACCTGTCCAATGCAGGGGAACATGGAAAGGCTGTGGTAAATGTGCTTCCTCCCCCCTAAACAGCATAAGGAAAATCTTTGATATCATCTCCATGAAGTTCTTTTCAAAATAAAAACATTTCTCAGCTAACATGAAATGGAAACTTGTGGAAGTTATGCAAGGAATGACCTTAAAAAAATGACGTAAAAAAGTATAGAAGTCTTAATTATGTCGAATAGCTAATTAAAGCAATCAGATATTTTGTTTTGTCTTTGAATGCCCAGCTTGAATCTGACCTTTAGAGAATTTTATGCATTAAAAAACAAAGTTTAAATGCAGAGCATTGTAAAAATACAAGCAGGGAAATATTCCTATGGGACAAGCTGCTCTGCCTTTTTCCTGGGAGATGAGCTTATATTCTACCTTTTAAGATCATTGTACTCTCTTCCGTCCCTTCTGAAAAGAATATCATACACCCTCCCAGTGTGAATACAGGATCTTGTGAAGGCAGACGGGGGGCATTGTTATTCCTGCGAGTGTAGGTCGGTCCTGCGCATGTTTCCCTTGGGACGGCGATGCTGTT